>JARPMJ010002135.1:0-129018 GCA_033366665.1 Phoxinus dragarum | reverse complement strand
GACAAAGTCGATACTCAAAAGATTAAACAAAGTATTTTATTTCTTGCAAGAAATAGGCGTTCAACATACAGACAGTGTCTAAGTATGAGAAGGCCCATGGCATTCTCACGCAGAGAGCATCTGACATGAGAAGGCAAAGGTCAGTCCCTTTTGCCAAGATTATATACCCCCAACATATCCTGAGTGGGTTGCATTTGTCATAAAGATTTGTCTCGTTTACCTTAAAAGGAAACGTCTGTATACGTCTGTGTTCAAGATCTCGTCTAACATAAATTCTATCTGGACAGACCAATGCCCTGCCTACACAAAAAACCCCTGCTCTCAGCCCACTGCTCTTTTTCACACCTATTGCCTATCTTTAGTTCGAACAAAGCTACACACACATATATTCTTCACACTTTGGAGTACAAAAAGTAATTTGGAGTACACATATTGTCAGCCCTCACATGACCCAGTGAACATTTTGTTCCTTCAAGCCTGTTCTAACTTATACATTTATAAAAAACTTAGTTTTATATCTTTAATAATGTGCTTTTGATTATATTCCTTTAAATGCTTATGAGTAAAAAATGAATCTTCATCGTTAATAAAAGTTGTACCCATCTAAAAGTAAAGAAACACATCTAAATGTAAAATTTCCATAACAACACACACACACACACACACACACACACACACACACACACACACACACACACACACACACACACACACACACACCATATTAAGTACCAAGAGGATGTAGTCGTTCGTAAACAGGACGATCGGTGTAAATTGTTTGTCTGTCTCGTTGGAAATATGTAAATATTTAATGTAGGTTGTGAAAGGCAGTTGTAAATCAAAATAAGATAACTTACATTTGCATCAATTCCCTAACAGGTTAAATAAAATTAGGAGACACATGTGATTTGCATAAAATTGTATATAACATTATATTACAATGTCCAAAATCAGTGAGTAATCTGCACTATTGTATATGGCACATTTATGGCATAGGTAAGTATATTTTACACTGTGTATATTTAAATGATATAACAGTAGTTTTGTTCCTGTCTATTAACCAAAGACTTTAAAAGGCTGCGTCTCAAATCGCTTATTTTGAATAAATAATTACTTCACAACCGCAAACAATGTATGTTCTATATAATGAGTGTAGTATGAATGTAATCCGGACGTACTACATTTGCCACGTATTATGTTATGACAATGATGATCATTTCCGTTTCTTTTCTTCAAGCATTTAATAAAAAAATGAAACAAAATAAAGTATTCGCCATGTTGTCATTATCATGTGACCTATCAGTTGCGTCACAAATCCTCTCCCGTGGCCTCTAGGGATAGTAAAGTGTCCATCGTATGCACACTTAAAGGCCATGTTGCAGGTTAACCACCACTGTCGATTAATGGGTACATAAATCACTCAAGATATATATATCATTTTTAAAATGTCTCAAAAATGGTCTTAAATACCAGTTTTTTAAGTTTTTGGTATTAACGGTTTTTTTTCACGCAATTCGGTGATGGCGTCACGTTGGGGAGACGTGGAGGAAAGCTAGCCCCTGATGGCCGTCAAAGCCGATGAAATGCATGGTCCGAGCAGAATGAGTGGAGAGTTGGTGAAGTGTCCCTGGTGAGTTGCTATCATTTAGCAACGCAGCAATGAGATAACGACACATATTTTTTTTTACTGTCATTGAATAGCACCGACTGAAAAATAAACTTTTCTTTTGGCGGTGATCATGACGTTAGTTCAGATAAGTAACGTTACCGGTAGCCTTTGTCATAGTACTGGTAAACTTTGTCTTTGTCATCTATAAATAGAAGGCTTCGTGCTAGCTATATGGGCGTTTCTAATGGCCTTTTCCACTGCATGGTACGGCTCGGTTCGGCTCGGTACGGTTCGAGTCAGCGCGGAACGGTTCGGCTCGCTTTGCTTTTCCACTGCGTGGTACGACTTGACTCGGTACGGCACGGTTCGGTTCGCTTTAGCTCGGTTGCTTTTCCACTGCAGTTAGTACCGCTTCAAAGTGGGTGGGACTGATCGTTATTGTAGGTCCGGTGGTAGCCGTGTGCGGCTAAGAGCTGTGCTACTTCCGCTCCTCGGCAACCAACGAGAGGAACGTCTGCACCTCGTCCACTGACCAAGATTCAGCCATTTCTTGTTTGTTTGTTTTTTACTTTTTTGTCAAGTAAATACTCTAAAAACAGGTGCTACTGCGTTGGCTGTTGTCTGGCTATTTAAATCTAGCGGGTTTAGTGTCTCGTGTCGCAAATTACAATGACGCTGAAGTGACGATTCTGTCTGACCAATCAGGGATCTGCAATGTTTTCACGTCACGTTTAGTATCGGTACGGTACGCTTGGAACCTCAACAGAGGTGGTACCATTTAAAGCGAGCTGAAGCGAGCCGTACCGTACCGTACCATGCAGTGGAAATGCGCCATAAGTGAGCCGTACCGAACCGAGCCGTACCGCACCATGCAGTGGAAAAGCGCCAAAGCGTGCCGTCCCGTACCGAACCGTACCGTACCATGCAGTGGAAAAGCGCCATAAGCGTTTCTCTTCCTCCGGTGAAAATGTTGTTGCAAACGTAGCCGGCGCGTGTCTGTCGCGGTGTTTGGCAGGTGCTTGTGCGAGCGGCAGAGGTGGGTAGAGTATCCAAAAACTGTACTCAAGTAAAAGTACAAGTACTTCTAGAAATATTTACTCAAAGTAAAAGTAAAAGTAACAATCTTAATAGTTACTTGAGTAAGAGTAAAAAAGTATCCAATGAGAAAACTACTCAAGTAGTTAGTTACTAGTTACTTCGGATCATAGGCCGATATATATGATATATATATAAAACATGATATTATTTAGATATTTTTTATTTAAATGACTATTATTATCATAATTAGTATCCAATGAGAAAACTACTCAAGTAGCTATAGTTAGTTACTTTAGATAGGCCTATATATACTAAGATATATAAAACATGATATTATTTAGATATTTTTTATTTAAATGACTATTATTATCATATAGGCTATCTTTGCCACAAAAACAGAAGAGACAAGCATTATTTCTACCATCTGTACCCCGAAAATCATTGCCTGTCCTTTGGTTATAGTAACTTACTACAGTTGGATTATTAGACAATGTCGAAATATACTGTATCTGCAGAGTTTTGCATTTAAAGGCATGTAAAGGGAAACATTGACACAGAGAAGAAAGAGAAACTCTTCACATGTGCTCGCGCTGACCGCTACTGAACATCTGAACACAAACGACGATCAAACGCACATCGACGGATCTTCTTCTGTCTGTTCTCCAAAATGTAATCAAATGTATATTTCTGCAAGCATGTTTAAACTGGTCAATAGTGTCTAAGGCAGGCAAAGGCATTCGTTTTCAAGTTGAGTTCGCACGCCACTGCGCAATACACACACATTACCGCGGGGATGCGGGGTGTTTATTTCATATGTGGACAACGGTAGTTTATTTATTGTATAAAGTAATGTATATGTCCAAAAAAAAACGGGTAATGTCATACTTTGAAGTAGTGCTATCATATCGTAATAATCTGTTTGGTTGTAAAATGTATTACCTGTGAAATTAAATCGAATATCGTCCTGTGGAACGACTCCGAGTCGAGTGTGAATTGAAAGCGCTTCAGACGATTCAGTGCGTGCAGGAAACTGAACAGATCATACAAACTGATTCGCGAACCGATTTAGACAGATCTGCCCACTTGTTTGATGAAGTCTTTGAACCGAATCGACTCAAAAGAGTGATTCATTTGTGAATTGAGCATCGCTCATGCCCAGAAAAAAGATACAGCGCGCTTGGAATAAACTACGCATTTAACAACACGTATTGCATTAAAATAAAGTAACGAGAGGAACGTCGCTCAACGTAACGAAGTAAAAGTACCGTTTTTTTTATTAGAAATGTACTCGAGTAAAAGTAAAAAGTACCCACATTTAAATCTACTCTTAAAAGTACAATTTTTCCCAAAAAATACTCAAGTAAATGTAACGAAGTAAATGTACTTCGTTACTACCCACCTCTGGCGAGCGGTGTCGTCCCGTGGAAACTGCGCTGGAAAGCTTGTGCTGTAGGGCAGTAAGTCGAGGCCCCGCGACCAGATGTGACTGAATGCTGAATGCATGCTGCCTGAATCCGTTTGTGCTGAAGATATAGCATACACACGACACATCTCAGGCAGGATCATGGTCCCTTCAAGCCAGCACGCACGAGTAGCCTATGTTAATTGTTTGTTTACTTTTTTCACGAAGTCTTATGAACCAACTTAAACAGTTATAGGTGACTATAGATGTGTTGTATAGACAATGATCATGTTCTATAATCTGCGCTATCTGAATACTCTCGTCTACTACTCGTCTCTTTAGTCACTCTCAGCGCTCTCACGGCGGGCTTTGGTAAACTCTCCCCAAGGTGACGTCATGGAATGCATTGTGGCGGAAAGGAGAATCGTTGGCGCTGTAAGATAGTACCTACTTTTTCGTATTTTATTCCGTTTTGTGATACCCAACAACATAAAATACAATTGATAACAGTTTAAATGTTCATTACCAACAAGCAAATTGCACAAATTCGTTGAAAAATTTTACCTGCAACACGGCCTTTAAAGGTGCAGTCTGTAAGAATAAGTGGTTGAAATAGGTACTGCAGTCCAAATTAAAAATATCGGCGATCGTCGTTTCTAACGCCACCTGCTCCTCAGACCCGACGGCGCTCACACGGGTTGCCAGTTTGAGTACACGCAACAGGAACGAGCGCAATGGACAATGAAAATTTACAAATTTGCAACGTGCAGTATCACAGACCAAAAAAAAAAAAAAAATTCCAGCCTGACACATTTTTAAAGTAAAATAACTGGCTGTTTTTCAGAGAAACGAGTATGTGAACTTAGCATGTTTCCTTGCAATATATGCAAACATGTTATGGTGTTTTTATGCTTCAGTAGAGTGAAAAAGTTACATATAGCACCTTTAAAGCCCTATTCGCACGGGATTAGTTTTATCTAGGGACCTCTAGTCATTTGTAATAATTGCGGAGGTTGTCTGTGATCTTAATCCCGTGTGAATCGGTCATGTCTGTAAATTGTAAAGTTTTAAAATTCCCCCGCAAATGACCGACCATATTTTGCCGAACACCGACGTTCTGTGATAATATTAGTCCCGTGCGAATCGGCATCTGATTATGTCCATTATTTGGCAGGGCTGTATATATTTTTCAAGGTATTTCTTTCCTTTGCGCCTTTTTATTAATCATTCGTGAAGAATGGAAGCTGCGTTGGAGTGTTTTGACAGTGTTTTGGGCACTGGGTCATATCGCACACCGACACCATATACAATTTGCAGAAAAAAAAGAAAGCGGAAAACCACCAGAAGAGCGAAGACAAAAAGAATGATTAGATGGATGACATATAACAGCGTTCGTGAAGTAACATTCTCTGTTATGATTTATCATGCGTACATCTAGACCTATAACAACAAGACACTTCCAAACAATAGCCTATCAAATATAATGCACAATCAAGCAAGGGGGTTTCACATCATAATTCGAGTTTAATGTTACAAATAAATCCAACGTAAACCTTGAGCTATTAGATTTTAACCTGGTAAAATGTTTTTTTTTTTTTAATCCATGTAACCAGACCCTCAACCATACGCAAAAAGCCATCTCGTCGCCCACTGAAAACAGATTTCCACTGGGCTAAAATAAATATAATATGGGTATAAACTAATGTGTTCATTCTAAATCACACAAGGTCCCTAGATAATACTAATCCCGTGCGAATTGGGCTTAAGAATCTCGCCGGAAGTAGTAGTTCATCTTTGAATTCGGACATACTTCTTTTGTCACATACTGTTTTTCTCCTACTATATAGTAGGCAATAGAGGATGGATACCCGACCCGAGCCCGATGGGACCCGCCAGTTACCCGACGGGTCGGTTTCGTACAGATATTTCGAAATTATGTTTGGGTTCGGGTCGGGCTCGGTCACATCAGCGCGATAAGGCATTGAACATTTTACATTTAAAACAGCTTATTATGTAGGTAGCCAATGTGCCTGACCGTTTCACTTGATGCAAACGTTAATTTTTGTGATTAAAATGTAAAATATTACCATAACATCTGTCTTCCTGTGTGCGGAAATTTGTTTATGTCACCGTGACAACGAAACACGTGCATGCGCGCCTGTGTTAAGAGCTTTGTTGCTCCGTGCGCTGATGCGCTCATCCTGTTGACATTTCCGAATGTCTTCCTACAGTTGCTTACTAAAAGCTGGCTTTCCACACAAACAAACGTACATGTGTCATTATTAGGAGAAAAAAAAATGGGATTTTAACTGTCGGTCTCGGACATAAATATCTTTATGGGTTCGGTTACTGCTCTGTCGGACGCGGGCCGGGCTTAGACAGAAAAATTCCGGCCCGATCCATGCTCTAGTAGGGCCGTATTTGATTTCGGATGCAGCCATACAAAGATGGTGCACTGATATTACTTATGAATAGGAGAAAGTGCAACGAAGAATAATTCCCGCCTAGCCAATCGCTGATTGATAAAGTCATCGCATCACCGCAGCTTCCGTTAAATGCTCCGGGTTCTGGTTTGAGGCGCGCATGTAGGACGCATTGAAATGCGCAATGAAAGGGACTTTGCTGTTAACCTCGAGTCTGCAGGCCGTTTTTAAGCTTAGCGCTGCAGGTGCGAATGCTGTCTTTGGTCATATGAACAAAGGGTTCAGTTATTGCGAAAGGCTATTGGTGGGGTCACTTTGATATCCCATCAATCACGGCCGGCTCCACATTGTAATAGCTCCCTAAGCAGTCATTGCATTGTTATAAATACTTGGCCAGAGCGACCAGGCAATGCAATTACTGTGTTTAAGAGAGCCTATGGACAAGTAACAAATGCCCTTAGAACATAATTGCATTGCTAGGGGTTGCTTTCTGGTCAGGTCTGAAATTATGCTTCTTTGGATCGATTTCATTCAAACAGGCACGATTTGAATTAAGGTTGTGAGACTAGTAGAGCTACAGATGAAAGATTCATTCATTTACCCGGGACTGACTGATGTTGTAGCTGACAACAATGAATTTTACTCAGGAACAACAGTTTGTTAAAAGCCCCTCCTTCCGAAAAGCGCAATGTGCTCTGATTGGTCGGCTGGACCAGTGTGTTGTGATTGGTCAGCTGCTTCAAGTGTGTTTCTGAAATGACACGCCCCTTATCATAACCGTGACTTTCTAACTAACTCAACCAGGCCCCGCCCCTTTATTTTGTATATGCCTTAGGTGGGAATTATTGTGATGTGTTCGTTCTTTGAAGAAAATTCTATACTACAATCGAGGCATTTCGAGGAATAAAAAAAAATAAGTGGATAAAAACTCAGATTACATGTAGATTACATGATCTACAGTATAGGACCTTTATGCAGTGCTTGTCCCTCACAACCTCGTTTTCTGCGTTAAGATGACCAAGACCAATACATTAAAGAGAGGGTAGGCAATTTTTGGAGAGGCTAGCAATAGCTAGCATTGAAAGCACAAGATCCCACCTTCCCTTTACAGCGTCTCCAAAACCACTCCTCCCTCAAAACACATGAACGCGTACAGCAGGGAGCACGTCATGAGAGAAGCCGGTTAAACTACCTCATGTCTCAAAGCACGTAACATTACAACAATAATGAATATAAAACACGTAAAGAGCACTGGCCTGTACCACCTGACGGCTGCAGATTCATTTCGCCGTTGATAGTGTTGCCATTTAAATGCATGAATTCGAACGTCACGGGTTTACGTCTCCCCCAAATTACAGTAGTTATGGCATAAGCTTGTTGTTTCGGTTCAGGAGGAACTGTGACTGACGTCTGTCTAACTCTGTATAGCATGAAGCGCGTGGATTACATGTGATGTCTGTGTGAACAGGTATGGTAATACTGTACATACGTTGACAGACAGGTAGGACATTGTACCATTGCATTCAGACCAAATGCAATGATGGGACGAACATTTTATGGTCCTACGCCTTCCACAGACGATATACCAAAATTTATTCAGACACCTTCAACATTTCTCACATTATCAAAGTTTTTAATGATATAGTTTAAAAAAATGGTAATTACATTTGACAAGAACAGAGTTATCAAATCAGTTGATATTTCACAGGTTTTGTCCATCCTTCTGTTAGACTCTCACACACATGAAGTATGTTGAATATCCGTCAGCTGTTAAATTTAACTACACAATTAGATAATACCAGTTTAGCTCAACAAAAGCCAAGCAATGCTTAATTCTGTTCAGTCTGTGGTGTAAAAAGATCGCATTAGCAATTAAAGAAAAAAACACTTCAGCAAAACATGGTCAGGTCAAAGTGTCTGAATAATTTTTGGTCCCAGATGTTTATACATTTTACTGTTAGTCCACTGTATGAAGAATTTTTGGGTATAATATGTCACTGTTTACTTTATTGTGCTATCTTGACTTACATAAATGAACTATAGTGTCCTGCACACACTAGTAAAAAAAATATACAAAATTATATCTGGTGTATGAATATTTTTCGTTTGTTTGACTGTATAGTGACATGTGAAGAGACTTTCAATCAGCATAACAACATTTTTTTGGGAACAAATCACCTACCCTGCCTTTAACATTGTCATCATATCTATTGCAATCCTAAAATATTCAGAGAGTTGTCTTAATAGAACGTCACATATGTTGCATATCTTTGAAATCATTCATTTAAAAATAATTTTAAAGGTTGTATTTTCCTTCATAAATGTTTTTTTTTTTAAATGCAAACAAAGATACTATTTACAGGTATGACAATAATTAAAAAAGGCAGAACAAAAACCAAGGCCAAAAAAAAACATACATAACAACAGCCAACATGGTGTGTGCGTGCGTGCGTGCATGTGTGTGTGTGTGTGTGTGTGTGTGTGTGTGCGTGCGTGCGTGCGTGCGTGCGTGCGTGCATGCATGTGTGTGTGTGTGTGTAACCTGGTGTGGGAGTGGAAGCATATAAACAAAGGATGTATAACAGACGTAAAAAAAAAATATATATTGATGACAATTATAATAATGATGATAATAAGAATAATAAGAATAATAACTGGAGGATGAGGAAGATGATATGACAATAGTCGTATATAATAATACAATACTGAATAGTAATAGTAGTAGCAATAATAACAACAACAATATACACATAAATGTGTTCCAGAGACACGTATGATCAGCATGACAATACTAACGAACCTTCATAACTAACGAACCTTTTTGTAAAGTGTTTCCACATTGTCATATTGCAATGCAATTATATTCAGAGAGTTATCATGATAGAATTTCACATATTCTATTTGTGTTTTTAAATCTCGCCATCTTTTTCGGGTTTTATGTGATTACTTTTACATGTGAATGCTGGTATACAGGCTGTAATAATGAGAATTTGTTGATTGTTGATAGTTTTATGCTGTTTGTAAGGTGTCCTTGAGTGTCATGTAAGGCGCCCATAAAAAATAATAATAATAATAATATAAATAATAATACTGAATAATATGTTGCATATCTTTGAAATCGTTCATTTCAAAAATCATGTTACAATCCCCTCATGAAAAGCTTGTATTTTGTTCCAGAGAGACATGTTGTATGATCAGCATGTTTCCGGCTCCCTCTTGAGGGGATCTGACCCCTGGCTGGAGGAACGAGGGCATCACCCTTCAGGTGTTGGGAAACACCGGGAGCTGAAGCGGCAGATGGGGAGGACATGACCTGAGACTGCTGGGACAGCTGGAAGCCTCACACCCCCTCCAGCACACACACCTGTTACTTATTATGTTCAGTCCATCACACTTGCCCCAAGGCCCACCTTAACACAAGCCGAGTATTAATGAAGCGCTCGGTGAGGAAGCAGAGCCTGGAATATTCCTGGAATACAACAGAGACTGAGAACCAATATATTGTGTGGGTTCTTGACACAGCTCATATTTCCTACAAATTATGCATTTATGTGTGTGAATGAATATGGCATTCAACTCTTTCCCCTGCCAGCATGTTTTTAAAAGGTTGTCAGCCACACCAGCCACTTTTTGACCATTTTCACAAAATGTTCATGACCCCCAGAATATTTTGTTGTATGAATATCCGAACATGCAAAAATCAAGTTTTTGTGAAAGTATACCTCTGGGTCATATTCAGAACGATGATCAAAACACAGATGGAGCAGATCGAGTCCCTCTGTTTTTAAACAACAACAACTATTTTAATTTTAGCTTCATGCATTCCTTTTTTTATCAACTTTTGAAGTGGGTGTAAGCTTAAAAAAAAGCAACATTTTGAGCAAAAATCTGCGAAAATTGTGTATATGTCAAAGACTACGTCCGGATCAGATTCAGAACGATGATCAAAACACAGATGGAGTAGATCGAGTCCATCATCAACACCCTAAAGCTTCACAGTCCTGTAGCTCGTCTGGGTTGCATTTCATTCAGTAACATTAGGCAGTTTTGATTTATATGCCGTTTAATGTTGATGATCACATTATTTTACATATGCATCTGCTTACGTAAGCTATCGCTTGTTTCTGCTTCTACTTCGCATGTGTTTTGAGCAAGCAAAAAATTTCCGTCAATGGCGGGGAAGAGTTAACATACTGTATGTATATACATATATTGATGACATTAGATAACATTTATTTTGGTGCTTTTGCTTTTTCACAGAACAAAGAAACTAAATAAATAAATAATAACGGTAACACTTTACAATAAGGTTCATTTATTAAACATTATTTAATGTATTAACTAACATGAACAATACATTTGTTACAGTATTTATGAATCTTTGTTAATGTTAGTTAATATGAATAAAGCTGTTCATTGTTTGTTCATGTTAGTTCACAGTGCATTAACTCATGTGACACAAGATTTTAATAAAGTATTAGTAAATGTCGAAATTAACATTAACAAAGATGAATAAATGCTGTATAAGTGCAGTTCATTATTAGTTAACGTTAACTAATGTAGTTAACTAATGTTAACTAATGAACCTTATTGTAAAGTGTTACCATAATAACAATGGTAATAATAACGATTATCGACACTGTGTTAATGGCATTATCAGTGATTACAGATAGTCATCAGTTACTTATAAATTCAGCAGGGGGTCAGCAGACTAAAAATGAATACTCTAGTTATCTTGATCCAAAACCTGTCCCTGGATTTTGCCAAATAATTCAGGTCTGCCAGTGTTCATGTATCTGAACTTCTCAATCATATTTAATAGATATTCAATCAGGGCAACTCTCCGAACAGTTTTATGCCAATGTATTTGGGTCTTGTTGTTCTAGATCTGCTTCACCGCTGCTGCAGAGCAAGTATGGACTTGCTGCTGCTAAAATACACATGGACATGCTGTCGTGAGCATGTAAGATATGCTGCATAAATATACATGGCAGATCTAGACAGGTGGAGCTGGGGAGGTGGAGGGTCTCAGAGGAGCTCACTGCAGGACTAGCTTACAGTGAACACTGAACCAGACTATTTCAAAGTTGAGCAAGCAATCTCATTGGCTGCTGGATAAGCAGAGGCCAATCAGCTTGTGCCAGGCAGTAATGATGTCATTGCTTGCAGTTTGCATAAAGGGACCGATCAGCATGTGCCATCTAGAGTTTCATGACTGAACTAGATATTTAACTTACATTTCAAACTTAGGCACTAAATCAGTTTTGTAAGTCACAAACCTCATAGAAATCATCATGCCAAATAATATGGCTTGTCCTGTATGTCAATCATCTTTAGATTACTGGATATTAAGAATAGCTTTGTATGGACAATGTTCGAGTTTTGGTCACACTTAATGTGTCTTTAACTAATACTACTAACATATATATTTTTTTTGCTACAATGTACTTGTGTTCATGTTGTATTGCAAAACACTTGTAATTACAGAAACTAATAAAGCTGTAATTATGCAAAAAACGTTAAATAGAAGTACAATGCAATAACATGTATTTACACAATACGTGCATTGTATTAAATGGTTAATTTAAAGACAGTGGCAACCGTTTCTTTTTTTAATACATTATAGAAACAGTCAGTAAATATTCCTGTAACATTACATAATTTTTTTATATATATATTTAGCAAACTAAATGTGAAAATAGTTACCATGCACTGTTAATTATTTGACTGTAAATTTACAATAAATTGCAGGTTACCAGTTGCATGACTTTTTACGGTAAGATACTGTAATATTTTTACTGTAAATAATTATAAAATGGCTACTGTATACTGTGACTTCACAGTAATTATGCTATCGTATTACTGTGATTTAGCAGTAAGCTGCTGTATAATTACTGTATTAACCTGTGAATGTCTATTACTGTGATTTAGCAAAAATGATGGACCAAACAACAAAACTGATAAAAACAGTGGTTTAACTTTTATTTTAAGACTCTAATTGTATGGAATATCGTAGCTAATAAAGGACACTATGTACCAAAATACATAAATAGCAAGAGGAGTTGGCAATCAATCAGCAACATCTTTTGGGAAAAAATGTGCGCATGCATATACAGTCTATCTTTCATCCCTCGAACTGGAGTCGGCCTTTAGAGAAAATATGGCGAGGAAAACAAACAACACTCACGAATGCCAGAGCAAACAAGCTTTCCGAGCTCAGAAAGTGGCCGAGGGAGCGCTAGACGAACCCAACGCTTTCCCAACGCTTCCCACAGTGGTCATCCGTCTCCATTCTCCGAACAGGGTGTCAGGAAACTGAAATGGACACTGTTCTCATCCAAGAGTAACAGCTTTTTATGTGATGATTGACTGTGAAATTACCCGAGGACGGGCCGGTAATGAAATGATTGTGTAATGTAAACACAACTCCAGAGAGAAAGATCGAGGCCATCGTGCATCATGACCGGCAGACTCGTGTTTTGGGAGGCTCCGTTTGAAATCTTCTTACATGTAAAGAAACACACAAACTATAAATGATATTAGCATCCAGAGACTACAACGTCATGTTTATTCTAAGAAAGTGATTCCAATGACACCATCATTCATTCGTGTTGTGGACATTATAACTGTGTGGACGCTATTCTCAAGAATGATTATTTCAACTTTATGGTTATAGTTATCGTTGTAATTTTTCGTTGTAAAATTCATCCTTGATGTGAACAGCCACAGACAAATATTCAGATTTCTCTGTGTGTTGTTTCTGTGCTGATGACAGTTTAGTTTTAATTATCTCATAAATAATCAGATATAGTAAATACTGGCCATTTTTTTAAGGCTATAAGCTATGTTGTTAAAAATAAGTCAAATCAAATGCCGTGGATAAAACCAATCATCAAAATACATTTCACATTTAAGTTACACTACAGTTCAAAAGTTTGAGGTTCGTAAAACTATTTAATGTTTGTTTGTCACCAAGGCAACATTTATTCAATCAAAAGTACAATAAAACAGTAATATTGTGAACTATTATTATAGTTTAAAATAACTGTTTTAATATATTTAAAAACTTTTAGTGTCAAATGATCCTTCAGAAATCAGAAATCATTCTAATTTGGTAATAAATATGTATTATTATTATCAATGTTGAAAAAGGTTGTGCTGCTTAATGTTGTTTTTCTGGAAACTGTTACTTTTGATTATTATTGTATGAATCGAAAGTTCAGAAGAACAGCATTTATTTGAGTGATTTTTGCTTATTAAAAGTATATATTTTTTTTTCTTTTGAAAAGTAGTGCATATTTATAACAGTTGTATTGCTAAAACTATTTTTGCAGCCATTTCATCTGATCTCCGTCTCCATCTTCCTTCTCTGCCGACTGGCTTGTGTACATGCCTTTCATCTTCTCATAATCTCTCATTTAGCCTTCATCAGTCTCTGTGGACAAGAGGTAATAGAGCCTTTATTATTACTATAGGCGACAGTCCTACTGGAAATGGCCAAGAAATAAGCATGAGAGAAAAACAGCCCACTTATTTAAAAGACTGAATACAATTAGTGAAAATCTAATGGAAAAAAACAGGTAATGGAAGGTCAAGTTCATTTTGGAGGACGTTGTTGGAGGTTCAATCTGCTTGAGCAAGACAGAGGATCAGGTTTAAAGCAGTTTTAACCAGGTTTAAAAAAAAACCCATCTTGATCTAACAGGTTCTGGAGAAAAATCCTCTTATATTTTGCAAACAGTGTAAAAAGGCTTTGAGATATGCATGTTGTAAATATTTTCCTAGTGAAAAAGAAATGCGCTTAATTGTACTGAATGTGCATTTGTAGTGCACTTCAAATATTAAAAGTATATACATTTTAATATATCCTGCGAGTATTAATGAAATGAAAGGCCACTTAAATGTAGTTTACCACACAAAGCACATAAAATCATTGTTTTAATAATCCTTTGTCGTGTTTTAAAGAAGTAGCCTACACATATTTTTGTGTTGACTAACATACTGAAGCTCACGTAAAATACTTGTTTGTATATAATTTTTACTATAGTGCGTTATTTGATATTACATATAGCCTATGTATTTTAAATGTACTAAATTGCAACTTCATCATTAGGCTATATAAATATTTCAATGCATTGTTTTAATAGAAATTATATTAAAATTTATTTTATTTGACCATGAATGCATGTCAGTAAGTTCGGCAGGACTCTTTAACCATATTTCAAATAATAGAAGATTTAAACATGTACTTAACTGCATAAAAAAAAATGCATATCATCAATAACATGCAATTAAGTGTCTGAAACATTACATTCATTATACACTATATATTAAGTATATTATTTAAAAATGTACTTCTTAAGTTAAGTGTACTTCTATTTCACAAGAATTGTCATGAAATGGATTTTGCCATATTCCATTTATTTAACAGTTTTTGAAATCCTTGGGGAGCACATGCAGCTTCCCATTGATTGTATGGACGGCCAGAAGAAACTTTGTACTGGTCAACAGAACAGAAGTGGACATTGCAGTGACAGATATAATGAAAGGAGGCCCAAACAAGAAGGTTTATCCCATGTAATGTCAGTCATTCGCTGTGAGTGATGATGGTGTCATTCAGCATTTGGGAATTTGTCATAATTTTCTTACTCATATGTGACCCTAGACCACAAAACCAGTCACATGGGTAATTTTTTTTTGAAATTGAGATTTATACATCACATGAAAGCTGAATAAATAAGCTTTCCATTGATATATGGTTTGTTAGGATAGGACAATATTTGGCCGAGATACAATTATTAAAAAACTGGAATCTGATGGTGCAAAAAAATGGAAACATTGAGAAAATCTCCTTTAAAGTTGTGCATTTATGTTCACGATTGTGCTGCATTCACTCACAAAAATACATGTTTTATATATTTACGGTAGGAAATTAACTAAATATCTTCATTGAACATGATCTTTACTTAAAATCCTAATGATTTTTTTGTCATAAAAGAAAAAATCTATAATTTTGACCCATATTGGCTATTGCCACAAATATACCCGTTTTGTGATCAGGTCACATATGCTTGTGGGTTGACCATTTCTCTCTGAACATCCATCTCGGCCACCTGTTATCAATCAGAAAGCTATGGGGAGGGACTCTGGGATTCTGGGATTGCTGGTGACCCAACAATCCACACAAAACTGCACCTCGACTCTCATAAATCATCTTCTGTCCATCATTCAGAACGACTGCCAAATCCCTGTGGTTGCGAGAGTCGAGACATCTCTCTCACATTAACATTAACTAGTCAGCCATGCTGAACCAACATCTTCATAATAGAACTGCCTGACAGATGTTAAAACAATAGTTTGCCCAGAACTGAAACTGTGAAGCTCCAAAAAAAAAAAAAAAAAAAAAAAAAGCACCATAAATAAGGCATATTGGGTGCATTTGATTATTTTCAATGGTTTGTGTAAAGAACAGACTGAAATTGAAGTCGTTACTCACTAAACATTGTGCCGTCTCTCAGTTCTTCAAAACGATTCTCCATTACACATATGCAAATTGACACAACGTGACGCCCAAGAACCAATGACATTTGCCGTCAAAGTCATAACGTGGCTTATCAACGCATCATTTCTGAATCTGAGCCTGCTGATGTGAATAAGATTTCAGCGCTTCAGCAGAAGGAACAATTATTTTAAAGTCCCCATGTAGTTAATAATGTGATCCCTTAAAACTCATCATGTATCACCAAAATGACATAGTTAAAAGTTTTTTCCTTGAAAGAAAATGTGTCATGCCTTAAAATAGCTTGAATGTAACTTGACACCCCTGCCTCATTTAGTATACGTGGTTCTATGAATATGCAAATGAGCCCCGCCTCCACTCACTCAGCTCAGAGATCCACTGGTTGACGATCACACGTTGATCTGATTGGTTACAAGGTAGTGTGTGACGTCAGAAACACCAGCGATTTCAAACCGTGTTTTTGAGACTGTTTGGCTCACTGCAGTTTTAAGCAGAAAATACTCAGCAATGCTGTCGACTTATGAAATTGCACATGGTTTGTTTAAAGCACATTAAAAACACCACACAGACACATAAACAACTTTAAAAACTTGATTTTCACCACAAACTTTAAATTTCTGTTTGTTCCCCACACAAAGCTGTTGCATTTTTCTGCTTTCAAGACTGGCGTTTTATGACATTTTTTTAAACTTTTTTGTTTGTTTTGTGCTTGTGGGTGAGTACATAATTTTATTTTTCCCTTTAACCACTGGAATACACTAAGTCAAAATGTAAGAGTGTATTGTTGGCATATAACTTACTGTTCATTTTAACCAATGAAAATAATGTCATATATCATCGGGACTTCGGGGCAACTGCTGACATAGATTAAGAACACAATGCTGTAACATTCAATTGCAGATTTGGTTTTGGAAACGTTCATACCGACAAGTTCATTTTGAAATCTGAGCACAGTTTGAGACTGAAACCTATAGACATTGAATGCAGAGCAAATAGAGATTTTTGCATATTCTTGGTACTCCCATGTGTGTGTTCATTGGTTTGGAGAAACAAAAGAGGTTTTTCTATGGGATATACTAAAACCAAAATACAGAAATATACTTATTTGATTAAGCTTTAATATAGGCTGCAATATAAAGATTTAATAAAGGTACTGTATGCACTATTTTCTTACTTAGCTACTAGTAACATTTTTATTAGTATGTCCGATTCCATTTATTCCACTCACAGTGTGTGTGTGTGTGTGTGTGTGTGTGTGTGTGTGTGTGTGCGTGTGTGTGTGTGTGTGTGCGTGTGTAGTTATCCTTGTAAAAACAATATAAAATACAAGACAAAAATAAATGAAAATATGTAAATGGTATAGGTTTAAATAAGATTTAGGGATAGAAAATACTATTTGCTCAGTGGAATTCAGAGAAAAGTCCCCAGAATGATAGAAATGAATTCAGACCGAACCTAAAGTGCAGGTGTTGTTCATCACGTCTCATCATGCATGTAATGAAACTGATGGCCCAGATCGTTTATCTGTTGTAAGTTCTTTCATTTGTCAAGCTTGAGCTTCAAAGCTCTTTCGGTGTTGGTTCTTGGTGGGAGGGAGGCTTTCGTTTATCCCAGATAACTCAGTCTGTGTGGTTGCGGATCCCATCAAATCCCGTCATTCTGAACAAAAGAGAACAGAATAAATCAGTTATTAGAAGTTATGGGAAGAAAGTAGCTTCGGCTTTGAAAGTTCAATAATCAGATTCCTATGATAATCCCACACCTTGCTTTCCCGTCATCCTGCTGGTCTCAATTCAGATCTATTGTGTTACTCTCCCGTAAAAGACTGGCTCTCAGGTGTAGTGTTTCAGCGTGAAACCGTCCGCCCGTGTCTTTAGAGGAATGAGGCTGTATAATGTGTGCAGAGAATATTGTTCAGCAGATAATGGGCTCTGTATTAGACGTGTGTGTGTGTGTGTGTGTGTGTGTGTGTAGTGGGTCAGAGGCGTAGAGAAGCTCCTCATCCGTCATAATGACCCGGGCAGTGTGAGGGATTGACGCAGAGCCCTGGATTTAGTTTCATTAGATGTTCCCTGAAAAGCCTGTGGAATCTCAGAGTTTGTTTGCAGAATTTTAATGATGGATGTTTACAGTTTCCACGCCGTCTCTCCCTTCCTCAGCCGAATGTAATATATGTAGTACTGGTTGAATTTTTCCCCCACAAGGTCAAGCAGAGGTGAAGTACTGTGTGTTAGTTACGCTTGCTTTAACTAATCGCCCGTTCTTCTTGTTTTCAAGAACAAAACCCTAACCAGAATTACAACCAAGAGGAAAATTGCATTGCTCGTAACATTTAAAGTTAGATTTTTCTTATAAAATCCCATATCAAAAAGAAAAATTGAAGCAAATGAGACCGTTGTTGTCGTCTCGATTGTGTCTATTCACCACTAATGTGCAAATAGTCTGTCTTATTGACAAAGTTATTTACACTAACTCTCATCGTGTGCTTGAGCTGATTGGAAATGGAAAAGGAATCAGATTTTATAAAAGATAATGAGACGGTGACGTGAAGAGTAAAACATAATTTAAGTAATACCAGGCTTGTGCACAATTCAGAATTGAATTGAATTTGAATTGATGGCAAAAACAGGATCTAGAATTACAATTTGAATTTGAATTAAAGGAAGAATTGCAATTCTAAGAAATTCATATACATATTTGAAGTGAAGTGTTTAACAATGAAGCTTTACAGTATATGTCAGATATGATTGCATTATGCACTTTGTGTTATTTGATCACTTTGAAATGAAAATAACATTGGAACACAACTAATTACGGTAATAAACAACATTGAGGGAGTAATTTATTTAAAGAATTTGATCATTATCTATATTTTAGAACAAAATGTATGCAGGGTTGAGGAGTGACTAGTTACGTGTAAGGAAATTATGTTATTAAATTACAATAATGTAATTGTATTGTTGTATTACTGAGGTAAACATTGTAATTCAATGAGTTAATAATCAAATTAAAAGGAAATTGCTTTGCATTGATAAAGTAATCAAAATAAAGTAATCCAAGCCACATTTATAATGGGAAACTTAACAGTAAGCAATTACACTTTCAAAGTAACCTCCGTAACACTGAATGCATGTGAGATTCAACACATTCTTTCTGTTGTGTGACTGTGTGGAATTTCTTTGAATTGCTGTGAATTTAATTCCACTTCCTGTCATTCAAATTCAAATTCAACTTCCTGTGGGGGCGGAGTCAATTTAATTCAAATTCCAATTCATGAATTGAATGGAGGCCAATTCTGAAATTCAGAATTTTGCACAAGCCTGGCTAATAGCTAATAACCAGGGCCCGGTTCCTCGATAACGCTCACTCTTAGCGCGCTAAGAAGACTCGAAAGATGTATCTTACCAAAGTAGTTTATGTCCCTAAGTGTGTTCCCCGAAGTGTGCCTTAGGAAGCTTCTTAACACGCTGCCTCTTATGTTCGACGTTACAAAGGCGCTGTCCCAAGTTTAGCTGCTGGATTAGTTGGCATCGATTGCTCGGGAAACGATTTTCCACTTCACACGAAGGTGCATTACGGCGTTAAGAAAGACAACACGTTCTATGCAAATGAAACATTCCTCAAATTATTCCAGTAACATTTATTTTAACATGGTTTAAGTTATCAGTAAAATATAGACTATTAATTAAATGATCAAATTGTCAGTAATATGTTCACACGATATGTTGTGACGAACCGGGTATCCCTCGCTAATCATCCACCCTCCGTATCCCGTTGTGCCACTTGTGACGCTTCTTGACATGGGTTTATCGACTTCTAAAAATCATGTAATACACTTTTATATTAATGGTAAGGTACTTTACAATCAGAATTGATTGGCAAGCAGCTGCAGTTACTTCTGTTTAATGCGGTATTGATTGCCATTGGTTAATGTTTTCAATAAAACATTTGATTCAATAAGGACACGTTGGATCGCTGCCATAGTTATCGCTTACCATGCTTACCCATTTATAGATCTTAGCCATTTAGAGCTAAATTGTTTGCCAGATTTTAATTATCAAAAGTGATTGCCAATTTAAACGCTTTAATGACATTACGAAATAGCCTAGGCTAATTACCACCATATTAGTGCTGATACCAAATAAAGTCAACTTCATAAATAGGCCTGTATCCATTGCAAACATATTTTATTATTAGTCTTAAAATGTCCATAACATAAAATCATTGTTGAGCCACAACATTGTCAATAGACTATAGTTTGACTTGTACTGCCTAAAGACTGCTGCAGTGGCGGCGACTAGCGTCTTGAGCTCAAACACCGCTAAGAGAGAGCTTACGAATGGTCCAGACCAACCTTACGAAAATGTGACTTACAGAATATATACATAGCGTACGAACGTGTCGGAAAATCGTGCCATAACGTTAAGAGAGAGGTTAAAGGGATAGTTCACTTTGAAATTAAGTTTTGGTATGTTTTAGCTTACCTCAAGGGCATCCAAGATGTAGGTGTCTTTTTTTCCGCAGTAGTTTTAATTTTGATATTTTTAGGTCAAACCATTCTTGTCTGTCAGTCATATCATGCAGGTCTATGGTCACTGTCTCAAAGAGCACACACAGAGTCCAAATCAAAACAATTCCCCATCGTCCAAATTCAACAATTCCCCATCGTAAGTACACATTGATGGCCTAAGACACGAAACGAGCGGTTTGTGTGAGAAAACGAACGGTATTTATATCGTTTTTACCTCTTGTAACACAGCCACGTCCAAGTGATCTGAGGGCGCGGGCGCTTCCTTCTGTGTGACGTGTGCGCAGACTGGTGCATAGATGTATATACACTAGACGTCGCATTAAAGACATTCGTTCCAATGAACTGCCGTAGCCAAGGCGACATCTAGTGTATACATCTATTCACCAGTCCAATTTGGACTCTGTGCATGCTCTTTGAGACAGTGACCGTGGACCTGCATGATATGACTGTCAGACAAGAACGGTTTGACCTAAAAATATCAAAATTGGAACTACTGCGGAAAAAAAGACACCTACATCTTGGATGCACTTGAGGTAAGCTAAAACATACCAAAATTTAATTTCAAAGTGAACTATCCCTTTAAGGAATAGGTTAAGAACTACTTAGCGATACAAACGTTTTGGGGAACCGGGCCCAGACTTATAAGGTTAGGGTTATAGGGTTAGGCTGTGGTTTAGGGTTAGTTGCATGTGATTACTGTACACACTAAAGTAAAGATACCAACTATTTTTTACCCTTCAAAATTCTAGAGGAATTATGAGAGTCTCAGGAGAAAAATCTGAGATGCAAGATTCTCCACATACTCTCCACATCTCTCCGCTGTCGATGAGATACAAGTGCGATATTAAAGAGATCTAATTTCTTTTCGTTTAGACCTTGGAAGTATAAATACATATTCACACATGGAAAAGAGTTGCCAACCTCGTACACCAATAACATCATCTGTCCTTAAGATGACTTTTCTAAAGATTACATCTTTCTCATTCTTCTTCTTGAGTAATATCAGATATGTGTAAACATCCTCTAGTCTATGAGCTTTATTAAAGCCTTGGGAGGACAAGCTCTCTCTGCTGAGAATCCAGGGTCAGGAACTTAATTAGATGTAACCAGAAGATTGAACTTCACAAACAGATTCATGGAAACTGCCAAATTACTTTCATTTATACTGGAGATGACAGATCTGACCTGTGTGCTGCAGATCAGAACTAAAATATAAAATATATAATAAAATATTTAATAAAATCTTAATAAAATATTGAATAAAATATAATGTAAAATAAAATAATATAAAATATTAAACAATATAAAATAACATGTTAATATATATATATATATATATATATATATATATATATATATATATATATATATATAACAAAATATAAAATAAAAAATGAAATATATATAATATTAAATAATATTGGATAAAATATAAAATGAAATATAAAAACAAAATATAGAACAAATTATCAAATAAAATATTAAACTAAATATAATATAAAATAAAATAGTTTAAAATAAGGTAAAATAAAAAAGTTTCTAGATTGTTCAATACATTTTCCATGAAATGACCACAAACAGAAAATAAAGGACCACCATGATTGTAAACAATTACTTTATTCATGTGTTTACTAGATTGCAAGAGTATTCGCTGTTCTGTCCGATTATTGCAGTGCATCCATAATTAGCTGTGTTAGGCCTTTGGTATAGCTAATTATTTATTTCTACAAAGCTTGTTCTAAAATCACTCGCCAGTCGGTTGAGGAAGAAAAGTGAACAGTGTGCCAAAGTGGACAACCGCTGTGAAAACTAAAAAATGTGCTGGATTTATAAAACAGTGTGAGTGCTGTAGTTAGGTTAGAAGGCTGTGTGTGTGTGTGTGTGTCTGCATCAGGTGTGTGTCTGTATCTTGCTGTGGCCTTGCGTTGAACAGCTCTGAGGTGATGAATAACACATTATGGTGATTGGTTTTGTCTGCTAGCTCGCTCTGTCTGTGGAATACGAACAGCCTGCTTTATTACAGCCTCTCTCTGACTTACACACTACAAACGATGCACAGAATAAATTGGCTAGAGAAAATGGACGAGGGGCACTTTGGAGAGGGTCTTGTTATTTAACATACTGAATAACTGATTCCACCAATGGAAATGTATAATTTTTATGTGTGGGAGAATAATTTGGCTTACCAACTGACAGCTGAACAACAGGAACAGCATTAGAACAACACCAGGGTTAGTAAAGTGTGACTTAATATTAATTTAACTTACCCTTTAAGGCTAAAATGATACAGATAAAGAGATAGTTCTATAAAAAATAAAAAATAAAAAAAATGATACAATAAAACATATTATATAAAAATAAACAGCATAATGCAAATGAAAAAAGAATATGAGGAGCTATATACTTATATTTTGACATAAAAAGGTTAACACTTTATTTCGGTAGTCCACTTTAGACATTCTACTAACTATAAGTAACTTTGCAACTTATTCTACTAATCCGAACACTAACACCCAAACAAAGTCTATTAACAGTTTAGGCCTACTACTAATACTCTAATGACTAATAGTTGACATGTACAAAGTTAGAATGTCTAAAGAAGACCATCAAAATAAAGTGTAACAAAAAAATAGATAAACATTCGGTAAAACTAAAGAGAATAATCAACCCGATCTCACGGCAATTCCTACGTATTTTACGAGGAGGCTAATTCGTACGTATTACCACCATGCCCCTATACCCACCCGTCACTGGGGTTTAGACAAATCGTACGAATTCGTAGAAGTGATGTCGGCACCGATAGCCTCGTGGTCAGCGCGCCGACATATTGCGCCGTTGCATTCAGGTGACCCGAGTTCGAATCCTGGCTCATGGATCTTTCCCGATCCCGTCCCCCGTCTCTCTCCCACCTCGCTTCCTGTCCTCTCTATAGAGGGTTTTCACCGACGTCACATTCTGGGTGGTAACCCGGATGCGCGGCACTTATGGAGGCACTCGGATGTAAACAACAGCATGGATTGCACTGTTTATGTACGACTGAACACATTGTTGTTACACTAATAAACCACTGAAAAGACACGTGGAAGCTGCGAAATCATATAGAGAAGGACTTAGTAAGCAGGAAAGAGTGCGAAATTTTGACAAACTAAAGTTAATATGTGGTAAAGATCCGAATGAGCTAACGTTAGCTTTTAGCCCTTACTGCAATTCTTCCTTCTATTTCTTATCTCGACATAGGCTACGTTCAGATTGTCAGTCCAAAATCCGTTTCAAGCTACATCCATATGTGGTTTGAAATCCTATTCAAATCACATATCAGGACATCAGCTTCAGTCTGAACGCTCTGATCGGATTTCGCGTCGTATGTGACTCACGCCACGTAAAATGTAGACGTTAAACGTTAGGAAATATGCTAAAAGTCGCTGCCGAAACAATGCTGTGTTGCTGAAAAGTGCCGGCCGAGCAGAAAATTATTATTTTTTTATTTTTGGTGCAGACAGGAGAGCGAAAAAAAAAGCTGTACATCCCAGCCTCGTACAGTTCTTCCGCAGGCTCAAGACGCAGTAACGTTAGTCCAGCGCGGCGGATACACATTTCCATGTTGTAAAATTTAAATGAGACAACATCTCTATTGCAAATGCAAACCCCTCCATCAACGCAACGTCATTGCCATATTGCCAAAGAGCTGCATGGACACACACATCGGATCTGAACAGTTGCGATACACAGTGTGGACATCATTTTAGATCTCTTCTCTTTCACTTTTGACCGTCTATTGAACTTGAAATGTTTTTTTCCCGATTAGAACAGACCAAAACTCGACCATTTTTCAGCAGCAATAATCAGCCAAATTTGCGAGTCAGTTCAGTTCAGTGGCATTGTTTACGTTCAGTGCCTCCAAAATGGCCGACTTCCGGATTGATGACGTGTAGTGAAAACCCTCTATACTATCCTATCACAATAAAGGCAAAAATCACAAAAAATAAATAAAAATACAAAACCATTGTAAAAAAAAAAAAGCCATAGGAGTGATGTCGTACAAAATTTTACGAATTAATCCGCCTTTCTACTGCACACGACAATTGCATACGATTGTTGCATTTTGCCCCCTAGTGGCAGTCGCACAGAACTTTGAAACGGGTCGTGAAGCAACTGTTACCTCGACTTATTCACCATGGTAAAATTTATCATTTTAATTAATGTAATGCATGTAAATCCACACAAAACAAAGGACCCTCACTACATCTGAAAAACAAACAGTAGATTTTTTTGAGCTAATCAACATAAATATTGATTTAACAATATTATTTCTGCCATAATTATTAACAACCACCATTTTGCAGAAATAGTGTTTACAGAATAACATTAAAGGATAATTCCGGTATTTAACACCTTGAGTCTATATTGTAGTTTGTTTTGGATGAACAAGAGTGGTGGACAACATTTTTTTGACTGGTTCCTCTCTCGAGTTTTTGACTATAAAAGAATTGGCCATGGACCCATTTAACATTGGAGTCAATGGCCATGTCCGAAAATGTCATTAAAACAACCTTTAACATTAGTTTTCAAAACTGTGCAACTCACCGAGTGGTTAGTGATGTTAGTTGATGTTCCAGAAACAAAAAGTGTTGCGAAATACAGTTTCTGTCGTGTTTTATTCGTCATTTTGTAAAATCCCATTGAATTCTGTTGAAGGACTGAGTGCTCGTTAATATAAATGCGCTAACGGAAACGGAAAGGGGGCTGTTTACATTTGGTCGATGTAGTCTTTTTGCTCGCTTCCGTTTCTCATAAGGCTAGCGAGCAGAGCTCTTTACCGCAGTTTTTGACCGCACAAATTCTAACCATATTGAAAGACGTGACCACTGACCAGTGCAATATGAAGTTGAACTCGACTGTGACCGTGAGTGTCCCGCGAGACATAAACATCGGTTATCGCCATCAAGTGGTCGGGAGTGTGCTAACGCTTCAGATTCAAATATTGAGCAGAAGTTACACGGTTGTGAAGTGTCTGAAAAAATAGTTCCACTATAGCAAAATAAATGGATTGGAATCATATATTGCGACGATATATTGTTTATAATTATCAACGAACACCACTAACCACTCGGTGAGTTTAACAGTTTTGTAAACGAACATTATTGGCTGTTTTAATGACATTTTCGGACATGCCCATTGACTCCAATGTTAAATGGGTCCATGGCCAATTCTATTATAGTCAAAAACTCGAGAGAGGAACCATTGTCAAAAAAATGTTGTCCAACACTCTTGTTCATCCAAAACAAACTACAATATAGACTCAAGGTGTTAAATACCGGAATTATCCTTTAAAGTGTTCTAACTCAGCGCTCATAGTTTTGATTAGAATAGTTACATCATATGATCCGTTCGGCCGGTTGCATACGGTCTAGCCGCAGATGTTCAAATATTTTGTATCTGAAGCTCAAATCGGATCCAAAATTTCCGCATGCACACGCATGTAATCGTAACTCCACGCAGCTCCCGTACTACTCTCCATTGGAAATGAATGACTTCTGGTCCAACGGCTGTCGATCGCTGTGTGCAGTGGAAAGGCGGCTTTACGTACGTCGTGCATACGTATGAATTGTTAGTGAGATAGCGTTGGAATAATGTCTTCTGATGAACACCTGCCCAGGCAGAACATTTCAAGGTCATTGGTATTCTTGTGTTTCAGAATACAATTCAAAATTAATTTAATTTCTACTTTCTTTCTCGTTTAAATGCTCTATCCTATAGATTCAAATTCAAAAATTCTGCGTCTTGATGGCTTCCTCAATTCCAATCAAACATTGACATCCTAATGTGCATATCAGCATTCATAAAACTTTACGTTAGACCCTCATTACAGCATGAGAATGCATAAACCCATAATGCAACATTTATGAGGACGTTGGCATTGCTTTCTGTGCGGTGGCATCATGCCTTGCCTGGCAGAGCGCTGTATGTTCTGGCTCTGAGAGCCAGTGAGGAGGGAGCGCTGCCAGTCGGTGCTCATCACATTATTGTTGAGATGTTCCCCGCCAGTAACACCTGTTCAATCGGACTGGAGGAGCTCTAGCAGAGGAAGCCCATATGTCATGCCAATCCCTACACCGCTCCTTCAAACCCTACCGTCTTACCGCTACAACAGCCAAGAAAACATCTTACTCCAATATGCTTCAAAATAAATAACAACGTAAAAATTAGACTGAATCAAAAAAGTGTCAAGTGTCCATAGAAGACTCCAAAAGTCATTTCCAGAAGAGATATTTGTTTTTTACAAGTTTGATTAAACCATTAAAATATGCGTAATATATATATGAGGGAAGAACAAAACACTGAACTTGGTATTTGAAGGTATTTGTCTGACAAATTATATGACAAAAAATTTTTTATACAACAAAAAGCTCACAGAAAAAAAAATGCATGCATTGTCACGGGTTGTTGCAGGTAAACAATAATGCTTCAAAACAATAAGGTTTCAACACAAGTTTGATGATCAATAATTCTCAGAACAGACAAACATGCAGACGGGAGCAACACACACTACACGTTCAAACACACTACACGTGCACAACACACACTTCACTTTCTCGAGCCACCCGGCACTGTTGTTGTGTGGATGAGCGGCCGGAGGGTTAAGGGTTCCCTAAGTTAATAACTAATGATCTCTGCAATGGAAGTGAATCAATCAAAACTAACTTTAGCTGGACAATAACTTTACTCTAGAGCTGCTGTAAAGCCAAAACAATCTCTGTTACTTTAATATCCAATAATCACTGTAATGCTGCTTTGAAACAATCTATATTGTTAAAAGCTCTATATAAATGAAGGTGACTTGAATTGACTTGACAAGTAAACATGACCGAACAATGACAGACTTAAATTTTAAAGGTGCACTGTGTAATTTTAGCGGCATCTAGTGGTGAGGTTGCGAATTGCACCCAATAGAAGTTACAGTGGCCGACAGGAAGTGATGTCATCGCCTGAGACAGCAGAGAGTAGCCAGTTGAGCAATGAGGTTTCTTTACAGAGATACATTAAGAGATTTGGTTTACTTAATTATTCAGTAAAACTATATGTTGTTGAGAATATTATTGTTACTTGTTCATCATTGTGTCAGTGTTTTTATTCGCTGACTTTAGCTCGCTTCATTGCACGAAGAACAACATAGTGACGAAACGCGTTTGTCCATTTAGGGCCACTGTAGAAACATGTCAATGTAAGGGGACCCGCGGTGTATGTAGATAGAAACTGCTCATTCATAACGGTTAATACATAAATACATAATACAGAAAAATACATTTAATACATAAAAACATAACGGTTCATTATGTCATACACCACTCAAAACATAGTTATGTATATGATATATTGCATTTCTGTCAACAGATCCTCCTAAATATTAAACAATGCACCTTTAAAACTTAAAGGTGCTCTAAGCGATGTCACGCATTTTTTTAGGCCAAAACATTTTTTGTCACACACAGCAAACATCTTCTCACTATCCGCTAGCGGCTAGTCCCCTGAACACACTGTAAAAAAACGCGGTCTCCAGGCTCCACAAACGGCAACAAAAACAAACTGGGCCAGCCTGGACCACGAAACATAACAAACAGTGTTCCAGCCAATAACCGACAAGAATGATATGGGGGTGGGGTTTGGGGGGTTAGTGCGCGAATGAGGAGGAGGGAGGGTCGAGCTAGCCTCCATTTTGTTTGACAATACTTCGAACGTCAACAAGAAGTGACGTCGCCCAACATCAGAACACCTTTAAATAGGGACTCAAACTTTAATAGAACACAGTGGAACCAAACGAACTCATAATGACGGTTACCATGGAAACAAAGGAGTGGCAGGAAAATCAAACAAATGAACACATGAGAATGAATGAAAACAAACTAAAAGTCCAAACTGAACATAACTGTGACAGCAACATAATCAGTTAATAATATTGTGTTAGTTCTCTCTTGTTTTTGCATGTGTTCATAATTTCTTTGTATGTCAGCCTGGCCAAAAATGATGTCCGCACAATCTGGCATGTTTCATTGCAATATCACAAAATAAAACAACTGGCTCAAGCACAACTATGCAATAAGCTTACAAAACAAAATTTGTATAATATTTGAATAAAGGGTGAAGATGTCAATTTTCCTAGGCCGGACATCACTTTTGGCCACTACTGTACATGCTGAGTTATTATTTAACTTGACTAACTTACTTTTTTAAGTGATTTTTCTTCTTTTTGCATAAATATTCTTTTGACAAAATTCACTCTCCTCAAGAGGTGTATTTAAAACTACAATTGGTGAAGACACAAATTATTACTAAACAATATATTACTAGGATATTGGCTGTTTAATAGTAGCCTACTTATAAAGCACATACAGTATAAATGCCATATTCTACATAATTGAATCTACCCAATACCTGAACTTAACTACTACCTTACTAACTATTAATAAGCAGTAATAAGCAGAGGCAAAAGTCATAGTTAATAGTCATAGTGAGAATTGGACCTTAAACTAAAATGTGACTGAAATTGCTAGTCAATTTCCCAAATGAAATACAATTAACTGTCGCGTAAAGCATTGAATTAAACATGACATTTTTAAGACTGAAACAGTATTTTCTTGTAAAACATCCTCCAATAAACTTTCTTTAAATGATTGAGTAACACTTAAAGTCATGTCAACTACTAATCCGAACCCTAACCTAACAGTCCAATAATACAATATTTAACTATTTAATACACTATGCGATTTATTGTAGCTCTTCATAGAAGAATAAAAGGAGAAAAAAGTATGTTCCCATTCTGTTATACTGAAATCTTTACATATTAATAGATATTGAATTCTCTTGGTTAGGCATTGGTCTTTTTTCACAAATCCTGACAGGGATCGAGATGTGTCTGACGCCTTCAGTGAATACAAGAGCATCAATGCATTCAGATGGATTTGTTAATACTTATCTGGTGATGGAATAAAGTAGTTTTTTTCCTCTCCTGATGATCAGTCACAGCTGCAGACAGATGTGTTTGGAGGATATTTCTGAACGGTTGGAAACAGCTATCAAATAATGCTCTGTTTCTGATTACACAAATATTCTCATATTGTATATATGGAAAAATATAATTGTGCACATGACAATGGAAAAGAAAACGTAGATGATTGAGATGTAAATATAGAATATATTTAAACGTTTGTTGTTGTTTGTTGGTTGATCATTCTTTTGTTACCAACTGAAAATTACAGAACAAGAAATCTGCAATTTGCCTTCATGAAATTATTGGCTGGATTTAGTGAACAAACAGCTTCACATTGACAAAACAAAGTTGTGTTATTTAGGACGATTAAGACTTGAACTTAAAAACCTGAATGCATAATTTTGCCTTGAATTTGCAACCTTTTTTGTGCATCCTTCAGGAGAAAATTGACTTTAAAAGGATCAGATTGCTGATATGGATTTCAAGGAAATGAGCTTGACAAAGTTGACAAAGCAAACATGCATTAACTCAGTTTATCAGTAGAGCAGGTGGGTCTGAAACACTCAGTGTGTGCTCAAGTAATCTTACCTGATAACAGCATTCCATTGCTCATGGAAGTTTGCTTTGCTCTTTTCCACAGCAAAACACTGAAACCTGTTCAAGTGATGCCAAAATGAAGCAAAAATCCTCAAGTCAAGCCCTACAAAATCTGTTTCTCTGATTTCATTTCCATCTATGAAAATATTCCGCTATTTTCAATTTTCTTAACCTACTTTTTCGAACTCGTCCTTGGCCATTGGTCCGATCTTCACCAAAACAACTTCACCAATATAAAAATAATTTTAATTTGTCAAAGCATTGCAAAGAAATAACTTATTGGTCAGGCAACACCCATTTTTCGAGTTGACCTATCTGCTGAATGCAATGTCCAAGCTTAACGAAACTTGACACACGAAGACAACAGGACATTTTGAGGACACACACCAATTTTCGTAAAATTATGCCAATAGGGGGCTCTACAACTAAAAAAACATTATAACTCATTATAACATTATAACTAAAAAAAACATTATAACAACATTATAACATTTGACAAACGTATGATCCATGAATTGACTGAAAATTGGTATGCATCTTCTTCGGTGGACGTCCTGACAAATCGTCTAATATGACTCAGATACTTAAAAAACATGGCCACCAACAGCCAATCAAATAATTGTCTATCATTACAAAAATGTGTGAAAATGAACGTGCACCGAAGTTTGTGAAAATCGGCCACAAGGTGACGCTATTTTGAGCAGCTTAACTGATCATTCACATTATTATTTTAAAAGACTAATGGCAATTCATTCCTCCTGACTTGCAACATAAACTTCTTCAGTACAGCTTCCTCTTGAACAGATTATCACTCACATTCTCATGTTTTGAAATTCACAATCTGTTGAGACTGATCAACATTTCTCTTGCAGAATATTTAGGTTTGTTAGTCAGGTTGTTTAAGGAGAATCATTCACAGTGTTTACTGTTTACAATATTGATGGCAAGTAGAACCGGCATCTGGGAGAATCGTCACACTGGAAATATGAGTGTTTACAAGATGACAGTAGATTTATCTCCAAGTATAATGTGGTTTCCTATAGCATAAACATCTGGAACCAAATATTACTGAGACTCTTTCATCTCCTTCTCTAACAAGTTATTAAAATCAGTTCATTTTCATTATTTCCCCATCAACCTTTTTATATATCATATATCATATGCATTTCTTAGTAGTTCACAGATCTTTCCTTCACTTATGTCTTTACATTTTCCCAGTTTAGCTCCACTATAGCATTTTTCATCCAAGTACTTGACTTGGATACTTATACACAATATCTGAAAATTTGCTCCAACAAGCTTCTGCCAAGAACATGTATAAATAAACATAAATAAATGGCCAATGAAATGAAAGGCACAGTTCCAGAGAGTCCAGGGTCAATGATGGAGTACATGCACATGCATTTGACTTTATGTAACTGCTAAATTAATTGCACTTCATTGTAACAATGTTAGTTTTTATATTTCCATAAGGACCCTTTTATTGGATATTTTTATTGTAAAGCACATGCAAACAGATAGACAAAACTGATAGACAGATAGATAGTGTCAAGGTTTGGGTAGATGAAAGTAGTGAGGACTCGTGTGAGGAGTAGTGAGTGCAGGACAATGGGTATTTATTAGGTAAAAAAATAAAATAAAAAAATACCCCAGGGGGGAAACCAAGACAGACTTGAAAACAGACAGGAGGAACATACAAGGAAGACTCGACGTACATACAACGACAAACCAGCACAGGACTATTAAATATTGTATAAATGTAAAAAATATGGCAGATTACTTACAAAGCACTAAATGGTTTAGCTCCCTAGTACTTGAGCGAGCTCTTAACGCATTAAAGTCCTTCACGTCTGTTGCGAATTCCGGCCATTTGATAATACCTAGAATATCAAAATCGACTGCTGGCGGTAGATCCTTTTTCTATTTAGCACCAAAACTTGGAACAATCTTCCAAACATTGTCCGGGAAGCAGACACACTCTGTCAGTTCAAATCTAGATATTAAAAACACATCTCTTTGGCCTAGCATACACAACACATTATAGACTTCTATAATTTAATGTTAGGCTGCATAGTTTAGATCAGCCAGAACTGGGAACACTTCCCATAAATCCTGATGTACTTGGTACATCATGAGAAGGATGGCGTCTATGCAAATATTAGTCTCTCTGCTTATCCCAAGGTTTACCGCAGTCCGCCGGATCCAGGCCGTATCCGGATCTGATGAAGGACCAGCGCCTGGACACGACGACAACGCATCCTGAAGTGTCAACTAGTCAATTAGACATTAGTATAATTAAAATGAATAAAGGTGGCTAGAGTCTTATTGGCCTGTTTAGCTGAGCTATTCATAGAACAAACAAAACAAACCCTGACAATTGATAAAATAACATACACTTGATAATCATATTAGATGATTAGATAAGTCCAATTGAAAGATTTTACTCTCAATAAAAATTTGGCAATAGTTTTGTAAAAGGTGTTTTTATGAATGTTCGGCCTGGGTTTTTGTTGCATTTACACTGTTCTGTCCACTAGGGGTCACCGTGGAGACGGGTGTTGGATTGTTTCAAAGCTTCGACACAATACGGCACATTTGCTTCAACGGTTTCCGTGTTTCACAAAGCCTCGATCTGCCCACCCCTAGCCACGGCTTTTGGCATGCTTAGTTGGAGACATTTAATATTCAACAATATTATTGATCTGCCTTAAGGTGGACGATGACACAATTTTCTTCTAGAAACAAACTTTGTTGTATTATATTCATGTTATCACTGTGAAGCTGCTTTGTTACAATCTGTATTGTTAAAAAGTGCTCTAGAAATAAAGGTGACTTAACTTGACTGCAAACACAGCGAGAATAAATAGGGAGAGCAAACAAAGCATGTAACGAGGGAGGACAGGTGGGGCAAATCAATCAATAATCAGGTAACAAGGTGGGAGGGGCTAGACAATCTACAGGAGAGCACATGGCACAAGGAAACACATGACAATCCATGTGCACATGTCCAGCAAACACAAATCACCAGCCATGTGCCCCAACAAAACAAGACATGAACACGCAGCTAATGAGAACACTCATAAGCCGCGTGTTCACACAAAACATGACAACATGATTGATAAACACAAGCTGCGTGCTACACAGCACAAGCCAAAACATGACATGAAAGCACATGAAACAAGACACACAGACACCGATAAGATAAAACAGGACTGTCACAAAACTAAGAAAAAAAGACTAGACAGAAGTGACAGAACCTAGATAGATAGATAGATAGATAGATAGATAGATAGATAGATAGATAGATAATATTATAAAGCATACAATTCAATATTCTATCACAGAAGGAAATCCTCTTTGCAAGATGTGGAATAAATAAGATGTGGAGTTGGATTTTCTTATCTTACGCTCCAGATATTTATTTTGTGCTCGTCGGGCAGAAAGAGTCATGATTCACATTGGTTTTAAAACAACTACCTCACAGATGCGAAATACACATTTGGGTTTTTCATAGCCTCACTCTTATAAGTCCTGCAAGTACATGCGGTCTCTGCGACTGAAAGAACCCTTTAAGTGATCGCAGTCATTCAGCAAAAGCAGAAGAAAAACTCTTCACCACACAAACTCAGGCTGTGGGAGAATGTCAAATAATGACGCTGCTATTTCAGCCTTTCTGAACAGCTGTGCCATAAAGCAGAGGTCTTCAACCCTGCTCCTGAAGGACCCCCAACACTGCACATTTTCTTTGTCTCCCTAATCAAACACACCTGATTCAACTCATCAGCTCATTAAGTTCATCAATCCTTCAGGAGCAGGGTTGAAGACCTCTGCCTTAAAGGGTTAGTTAACCCAAAAATGAAGAGTATCAAGCGCCCCTAAACCTACCCGTCACTGGGGTTAAGACCAATCATACGATGGCCTACCCCTAACCCCGCCCCTAAACCTACCTGTCACTGGGGTTAAGACCAATCATACGATGGCCTACCCATAACCCCGCCCCTAAACCTACCCGTCACTGGGGTTAAGACCAATCATACAATGGCCTACCCATAACCCCGCCCCTAAACCTACCCGTCACTGGGGTTAAGACCAATCATACGATGGCCTACCCCTAACCCCGCCCCTAAACCTACCCGTCACTGGGGTTAAGACCAATCATACAATGGCCTACCCATAACCCCGCCCCTAAACCTACCCGTCACTGGGGTTAAGACCAATCATACGATGGCCTACCCATAACCCCGCCCCTAAACCTACCCGTCACTGGGGTTAAGACCAATCATACAATGGCCTACCCATAACCCCGCCCCTAAACCTACCCGTCACTGGGGTTAAGACCAATCATACAATGGCCTACCCATAACCCCGCCCCTAAACCTACCCGTCACTGGGGTTAAGACCAATCATACGATGGCCTACCCCTAACCCCGCCCCTAAACCTACCTGTCACTGGGGTTAAGACCAATCATACGAGTGCCTACCCATAACCCCGCCCCTAAACCTACCCGTCACTGGGGTTAAGACCAATCAGGGATGACTATACGGACTATACGGGACTAAAATACACACGTGTGGTCCGGATAACCGTATATTTCCAAGTATTCTCATCGCTTGATAAACTTATGGTTGAGCCACTGTAGTCACTTGGACTATTTTAATCATTGTCTAACTTTCTGGGCTGGCAAGTTTCAATTACAATAGAAGCCTATGGAGGAGTGAGACAGCTCTCAGATTTCATCAAAAATATCTTAATTTGTGTCCCGAAGATGAACGAAAATCTTAGGCTGGCGACACACTGGCTGCATGGCGTGAGCGTTTTTATTTCGGCTCCCATGTTAACAGGTTAGTTAGAGCTTGCACACTGACACGCACGTCTCGAGCCGTGTCGAAAACGTGTGCATTCTATAAATAGAACCGATGCCTCTTTTTCACGTGACACGCAAGCATGTTGGAAGCTTTTCCATGCAAAATAGAATAGGAAAAGATGTTTATATGTGATTTTGACACGAATACATTTTAATAAATGACATTTTGATGCATTCGAACAAGGGTGATCCAAATCACGTGAGTTTTTTTTAGCAGCAGCAGCACCGCGTCAGACACGTTTCTGGTGTGCAAAGACATAGAAAAGGCAGACACGCAGCCGCCACGCAACAGAAACGCCACGCTCACGCCACGCAGCCAGTGTGTTGCCGGCCTTACGGGGTTGGAACAACATGAGGGAGAGTACCGTATTTTCCGGACTATAAGTCGCATTTTTTTTCATAGTTTGGCTGGTCCTGCAACTTATAGTCAGGCGCAACTTGTATATCAAAATGAATTCTGACTGAGATGAACCAAGAGAAAACATTACCGTCTACAGCCGCGAGAGGGCGCTCTAGTTGGCGGAGTTGTTCAGAAGCGACACCGAGGAAGAACTCAATGGATTCAGTGTTGAGGAATGAGATCGGGAGCTTGGTGAACTTGCTTACCGGTAACTTGTTGGACTCGCTGGCTAATGTTAATTTAGCCTATTCAGCCTCCCAGGTATATGTTCTTTATGCTAATGTGTAGCTGAATAACTGTTAATGTGTTACGCTAACACACCGGACACCTATTCAGCCTGTTGTTCTGTGTGCTATTGTGTAGTTGAGTAACTTGCCTTTCCAGATTAAATGTCTGTTCTGGGTCTTGGATTTTGTGAAATAAATTTCAAAATAAATGCGACTTATAGTTCAGTGCGACTTATATATGTTTTTTTCCTCTTCATGATGCATTTTTTGACTGATGCGACTTCTAGTCCGGAGCGACTTATAGTCCGGAAAATACGGTAATTACTGACAGAATTTTCATTTTTGGGTGAACTTTAAAGTGCTGTTACATTGTGCTCACATCATACATGTACGGTAACAACTGGTTAAAAAACTCTTACATTAAAGCCTTTTTCATGCATTATTCAACTAGATGAAAAATACAGTAATCAATCATTTCTGTGGTAGATGTTTTGTCTCTTGCTCTATTAAACTGTCCAACACTAACATCTGTGAAATTAACCACATTAAATTCCAGCGAGCTGTAGATGATTCTGTCCCAACATCTCTAAGAGGCTTTGGTGAGGCACAAAACAAGAATTGGTTTTTGAATTTGTGGCAGGCAATTTTTGCCCCCCCGCTGTGCTGTGGGACGAGTCGGCCTCCCCATGCGAAGACCCCTGGTGTGGTGAGAGATGGACGACGCACTCACCATCATTACTCTCGGCTTTCTACATTTCTGATTTTCTTTAAATCTTCAACCCAAATGCTCTGTTAATTCTTTGCTTTGAAGTGCTTTCAAGTTAAGACAAATTCAAGGATTTACTGTTGGGAAATTTATTTTCTTTGAGATCATATTCATAAGCCGCCCTGAGAAGGAAAGAGATTTGTGTCAAAAACACAGCCATGTTCTAGCATGCAGTGCCAGTCCAAAGTGAATTCACCACATGTCCCTCATGAGAGACATCTATGGTGTACGGAGAGTAAATTGCTTACTAACACACACCTTATTGCATGTAGTCTGTTTTAAAAAGGATATAGCACATGCAAAATAACATTATTGAAAGAGTTTTTATTTGTTCTGTCTATAAACTCATAAGCAAAACCATAACACATTCCTGAATAAATTGTATTTCACAAAGAGATCCCAGTGCATTAAGATGAAAATGTTGTGTGTGGTGTTTTTAATTTGCTTTAAGACAAACCATGTGTAAGTTCATAAGTCGACAGCATTGCTGAGTATTTTGTCCTTAAAACTGCAGTGAACCAAAAACAGTCTCAAAAACACGGTTTGAAATCGCTGGTGTTTCTGACGTCACACACTACCTTGTAACCAATCAGATCAACATATGATCGTCAACCAGTGGATCTCTGAGCTGAAGCCCCGTTTACACGTACATGGTTATTTTGAAAAAAACGGAGACATTTCCCTTCGGTTGTGCCCCTCGTTTACACGCAAACAGAGAATTCTCCTCTGAAAACGATTCTTTCTAAAAACTCCGGCCAGAGTGGAGATTTTGGAAAACTCCGTTTGCACGTTTGCATGTAAACTGAGAAAAACTTTTAAAGTTTTAGGCAGTCGACGTCAAAAGTGCGACCTATATTTTCGGGATTCTGATTGGCTAACGTGGGCTTGAGCTTCTCGTTTACACTGCCACCTATAGGTTTGGCATGCTCTTGACGGCATATACACGGGTTCGTGTAAACTAACACTTTTCTGAAAACGGAGAGGGTGAAATGTCCGTTTATGAAAATAACCGGCCACGTGTAAACGTAGCCTGAGTGAGAGTGGAGGCGGGGCTCATTTGCATATTCATAGAACCGCGTATACTAAGGTCACATTTACACATAGCCGGGTATTTAGAGAAACGAATATTTCCCCCCCTCCGTTTTCAATAATAACATCGTGCACACAACCCGCATAAATACGCCGTCGAGCGCCATCATAACTATGCCAAACCTATGGGCGGCAGTGTAGGGAGAAGGATAAAGCCATGCAAGCCAATCAGAATCCTCAGAATCGACAAGAGAGAACCTAAAAACCCGTTTCTCCCAGTTGACACGACAACATATAACCGGCGTTTTCAGAAATCTCCACTTTGGCCGGAGTTTTTAGAAATAATCGTTTTCTGTCATAAAAACGGCGTTTTCGTGTAAATGACAGGCCAAAACGCAGAGAAATATCTGCGTTTTCTCATCGTGTAAATGGGGCCTAAATGAGGCAAGGGTGTCGAGTTACATTCAATATATTTTAAGGCATGAATAATTTTTTTTCAACAGAAAAACACTTAAATATGTAATTTTGGTGATCAAAGATGAGTTTTAAGGGATACAATTATTGACTACAGGGGGACTTTAATAATCTGAAGGCAATGGGTTTCCTCACTTTTAGTAAATTAAGTCAAATGATCACTTTTTACAGTATAGGCCTACATATTATGCAAATATAAGTCTATACCGGTAGCCTACTTAATTGCAAACTGAGAGTAATGTTTTCAGACACTCAACTGTATGTTAATTGCAATTTAATTAAAATGTAAATTGACCCACCTAAGCATTTAAGCTTTTGAAACTTATATGTCATGTATATATAATGTCAGTGCTGTTATAATCTGGATTACTGTCACATTTAGAGTTTGGTCATGTTCAGAGTTTGCTTTTGATCTCCTTTTCTGTTCTGGTCATGTCTGTTTCTTGGTTGGTTTTCTTGTTCTGGTAATTAGATTTCCCTGTTAGTCTCCTAGGTTACAAATGATTTGATTAAATTGTCACATGTGTTTCACGCTTCTTTGATTGGTTTGTTCTGTCTATTTGAGCCCTGTGTGTCTTTTCGTTCAGTTGTTCTCTTCCTGTTTTTGAGTGTTATGTGATGATTTGAGTTTGTTTCTGAATCTGCACTTCAGCTTCAGATGAAAGAGATCATGTTTAATTAAGTAATCAGATTTAAAAAATGAAGTACTTGTAGTTAGATTGTATTACATTTTATACTTGTAATCAGACTAAAGTTTCTTTCTTGATAACCTGATTACATATTGTTTACACAATGGCAGTATATCATTCATAATTTATTGATTTTTTTATGTTTAAAATTTCCTTTCTAAAATATTACATTACTTGTATAGCGACATATGGAAAGTCTTCCAGTTTTGTGAAATTGCACACACAGTCCAGCCACTATCAGGTGTCTATAATTACAAGGAAAACTTTACATATTGAATCATCTCAACACATAAATTATTATTGTAATTATCACTCAACGCAGTGAGTCATTTAACCATGCGTTGTTAATTTTTCATATTTATAGTTTGTTTAGGTTATTTCATTAATAGCTTTTCTGTGGTAACTCCCTGCAGTTTCTCTACAAACCCCAGTCTGGGAAACCCTGGCATAATGTTTTAAGCACTTTTCTTTCTCTTTGTATTTTTATATCAATACGGTGCAACATTCAATTCAATGTGATAAATGAGGCAGGTCAAAAGTAATCCAAAAGTAGTCTGATTATACCTCAAAAGTGTCATGTGATGGATTATTACTATACCTACAATTTTTGTAAACTAAGACATTATTATTATTTTTTTTAAGAATAAGAGTGTCAAGACACTTGGAAAGATGAAATCTCCACAGAAAAAGGCTCAGACGGTAAAGATTTATTAGCGTGCATCAGTCAGGATGATGAGTCTACTGTAATTCTGGCCATTCAGCAAACATGGTGTCCATATGGCTTATGATGTCCCTGTATCCACAACCAAATAATCTGTCTTAAATTAATAAGGCTCGGTGCTTACAGTGATCAGATTAATTCCGCCAGCGTTTTCTAAACCTGTATTAATCCCTGTAATCCTCAGCAGTTTCACTGCCAAGTGCTTTAATCCTTTAGCCACCAAGTGAGGAAAATTCAAAAGTAGCCATGAAGACATAAAATTCGGTTCTGTCCATCATTTCAACTTTCCTCCTCTCTGTGTAAACAGGAACAAATAAACCTAATCAAGTTGATCTCTGCTGTGGATAAGGAACACATCCCAAAGGTTTAAGATAATCAAGAGTATAGTGTGTTGTTGAGATACCATATCACTATTAGCATAAAATAACACCTCATGCGTGCATCCTGCAGATTTCACCACAGCTAATAACATGAAATACACAAGAGGAGAGTAATAATTACCAATGCATTTTAAAAAGGATGTAATACTACTGAGGTGAGCAGTGCATGCGGTTAATGTGAGATTTATACCTAATGTCCTGAACAAAACCCAAAGATCAAATAATAGACCTGCAAGACTTTTGACAAAAACATTTTCATCACATTTCTTTACAAAACAGAACAAAAAAAAGACCATAAAATAATGTTTTTTTAAAGACAATTTTAATAGCATGTACTATACCATATCATGGTGTCCCATGTTCTGTATCAGTCACATTCTTGTAAATCAGCCAATCTGCCAGTAGATGGAGCTCTTCTGAGAGACTGTTCCCAGAGCAGATCTGACAATGTGTTGCATTTATTTCAGAGATTTTTATCAAGTCTAAAAAAAGGGTTGAGGACCAAAAAGTTAAAAAAAGGCTTTCCAATAAAAAATATAATAACAATAATTTAGAAAGAATATTTAAAATATGAATGTTAGTTAATAGCACCTGAACCACAAAAAATAAAATAAACTTTAAAAAAATGTTGCACATATTATTTTAAGTAAATTTCACATATGGAATTAAGTAAAATCTACTAAACTAAGTTAAGTAAAATTAAGTAAAAGTTTGTTGAGTAGTTCCTACTTGGCTTGATTCAGTGTGATATTGTTTGAGTGAAATGTACTTGAAACAGAGTATTGCAAAGTAAACTTCAACTATGTTTTAAAGTGTATGCTTTATTTAGAACATCTAAGTAAATATAGCCTACAGTAGATATTGTGTTGACACATAAATAATACAGCTGGCAAACAGTGTAAAAGGCAACCTTATTAATTATTCATGCCCCAGTGCATTATGGGGTCTCCAGTATCAGAAAGTTTATTAGGTTTTACTGAATTTTATAACGTTTATATTTACGTTTTGATTCCTACAAGCTTAAATTTAGTGCTAATATATATATATATATATATATATATATATATATATATATATATATATTTATTTATTTATTATTGCCTGAACTAACTTATTCAGGTATTACATTATAGTTTTTTCAGCATTTTTATCAGTGCAGTTACATTTATATATATTTGGAAGACTGTGATAAATTATTTCAAACATGACAAGAGTGTGAGTGAACGCAATAACTTCTGTCATTACCAAATACTAGTTTGTGACATTGATTGTGTGTTTTTTTTTAACTCAAGAACTTTAGCGTTTGCAACTGGATGCCTTAATGTTTGTTCCACCAAAGATGTTAACAAATCATTTTAAGTTTATACATTTAAGGTAGGCTAAGTCTTAAATAATGTTTTAAAAAGTATAGCTAAGTCATTGAAAACAAAAGGTTTTAAAAAAAGAGATCGCCTGATCGATGTTTAGGTAAATATTTTGTGTGGTATTTAAATTTTTTTTTTTTATATATCTTAATATGGATTTGAATTTGAACTAAATCCTTAAATTGTTCAAAATAGCCTATAAAAAGACTGGAAAAAATAAAATAAACAACCCATTCCAGGCTTTCGTGATGGCCATGTCAAATGATTCCTGATCTCTTTCGATCCAGTTCCGGTTTTCCCAGGTTCCTATCTGAATTCCTGCTGCTCTCTTTCTCTCTCTCTCTCTCTCTCTCTGAGATCAGTGAAAAAATATCTCCAACCGTCCGGACTCTCTCTCTCTCTCTCTTCACCTTTACACACTATGTCTGCATTATGACGCCTCTCATTTCGCTATTCTCCAACTTGGCGTCCAATCTCGCAAATATGGATTGACTTTGATTTTACTCGGTCGCCTGTTGAAGTTTTGAAGCGGCGGATCGTGTCTCTGCTCAACGAGCTTCATGTTTCCTTCGGCAACTTTCGGAAGTAACTCGTTCCGGATGCATTGTTCACACTATTGAACTGATCCGTGCGCGCGATCAGGGGGATTTTAAACGGGATCGTGTCCGAGGCTTTCCACACTTCTTTTATTCGTGTTTAAAGTGATGGCGGAGCGGGGAGCCCGGCTGCTCCTCTCTCTTTTCTGCCTCACGATCACACTTTCACATGCTGAAAAAGGTAAGTCTGAGATTAAAGAGCATTAAAACTTTCTGTGGTGCGACCCGCTGTCTGTTTCTCTTCAGCGTGAAATGAGTGTGTGACTATTTTCATCTGAACTAACTTGATTGAATCCAGTTCGTCGAACACACACCGTTCAGACAACCTCATAAATCAAAACATATGCGAAATATCTCACATATGTGCTCTGAAAAGGCTTATTTACTGCAAAGGTGTGTTCTGCATTAACACATTTTCACCTGAATGGAAAACCGCATTCCTTCATCAAATGGAGGCAAGTAAATTAGCCTAAATCTCGTTAATTATCATGTCTGTGGAAATCAGTGTTTTTTCCAGGCACTGTTGTAGGATCATATGTTGCTTAGACACTGTCTCTGCAAGAAATAGATATTTTGCACCATAATCCTAGATATTTTCCTGTAAAGTTGCCAGAAGCTGAATAGTGCTGTTGCTTTTGAACGCACACTTGAAAGAAAAGAGAAAATGTATTTTTACATCTACCATGTTTATTTAGGTGTGTGTAGAATTATGGGCTGAACACATGAAGAAAAATTAATAACTTTCCAAAAAAAAACACACACATTGCATATGAATATAATGGTGTCTTTGCCCAGCTGAAGAGGCATATATAACCAGTAATGATGGCTTAATGCTGCACAGAGGTGGCACACCAGTAAATGCATTTACACTGACATTGCAATATCTTTAATATTCCTATGAAACTTAAAATGAGAATATAAATATAGGTAGGCTACATGAATACTTAACATGATGAAAATGGCAAAGTTTAGGTTTGCACTTCATTTACACCGAGCCAAAGCAGCATCAGAGGTGGCTTTGATGCGGGGTCAGCTACCTTATTTTTTTGGTACGGTTTTATTTGCCATTGCATTCTTGCACATAATATGGAGCCGCATATGGAATATATTGCACAGAAAATGGAGCTGTGTTCACTTTTAGAGAAATGGGTATTTTAGCTTCAGAGCATCTGAATCTTTTGTTAGTTTATTCATCATCTTTGTTCATTAGGTGCACCTGTAATTTGCACGATGCATCATTTAACTCTTTCATTGGTATTGGCAACATGTTTTCACTAGTTTGTGCTTGTTTATTAGGCTCACGTACGATGAAAGCAGGCCGTAGTGGAGTTTGCGGCTGGGCTGTCTTGCGTGCAGAGGCTGATGAAAGCTGCTCTGTTGCATGAAAAGCAATGTGCTGTGGTAAAAAATCACAGGCTTTGCTGGAGATCAGTACAAAAGAGAGGAATGGGGGGCTGGGTGGAACGGGCAGACTCTGTCTGGAAAGTAATAAAACCAGGAGATTAAGGGGGGGAACAGGGAGTTCCTTTGGGAGTTTTGATTGATTCCAGAGAATTGGACCTACATGTGGAGAGCGGGTTTCAAGTTACTAATTGTGGGGTCCCCTTCTGAAAATATGTGTTTATTTGAAACATGTTTTTTGAGGTCCTGAAGCACACAAATGCGAACCATAAGCAGTTTCGTGAAGATGATTGTGTCACCTACATCTCGCCCGATAACTGCATTCCAACTTTTAGTTGTTCTGGAAAGGATATGGGCATGTCTTGAAGTTGTTGTTTTTTTGGGGGGGAAAGTTGTCATTGCATCCAATTTGCATCGCATCTTATCTGCATAATCCTGCTAGAAGAGAACTGTGCTGATGGCTTCCCTGCGGACAATGTAAACAGCATGCTAAACTGTATAAACACCCTCACTACCTTGTCTGCAACCACTCAGCGATGTAAGAGATCTGCTTCCTTCCACAGGCCTTCATCACAATACATTGCACAGACCTATAAAGACCCGAACAAAAGGATAGTGTTGTAACATGGATGGCGTTTTTCTTTTCTTTTTTTTCTGTTCTGTAGGCTATGTACCTGATTATTAAGTTAAGTTAGGCCTGGTTTCACAGACAGGGTTTAGATTAAGCCAGGATTAGGCATTAGTTCAATTAAGACATTTAAGTAGCTTTTATATAAAAATATATAAACAAAACAATGTCACTGACATATTTTAAGATAAACAGACGGGATTTCAACTTTGTCGGCTGAAGACCCAAGTTTGGTTTGAAGAGGAAAAACGTACCAAGCTCAATGTTTTCTAACCATTCCTGAACACAAACTGAGACAGAGTTCGTGTTCAAGAAGTTTAATTACCTAAATGAATTTACCCAAACTTAATTTTCAAAGTTCGGCTGAATGAAACCTTTCGGTGTCTGTGAAAAATATAGTTGATGCATAACTATTACCACTTTTTTTTTTTTTTAAACAAAAAAGGTACTATGGCAAATTGTATATTAACAGAGTTATTATTATTATTTTTTTGTATGGGCTGTGTTGTTTTTTTGCTTATTTAGTGTCTGGAGAGATATTTTAATCGTAGATAAATTAATGCTTTTTCGGGGGGGGGAAATATTCGATCAGCGCAATAGCTTGTTTGGTCATATAGCTGTCCAATGCATTATTATCATTATCCAAAGTCATCATTACTGTTGCAGCTGCATGTTTTCAGATGTCAGGGAACAAAGAGGATCAATATCACAGTAACAAATTAAGTATTGTCAGCAATTGAATCTCGCTGGAAATAGGGCGTCACAATAAGCTCCAGCTGAGAGATCTAGCCTTCGATGTTCTTTATTCATTTAGATGGACAATGGGCCCTTGGCTAATCGCCTAATGTGCAAATGAAGGCTTGATAGCAGCCTGTAAAATGGATTATGATTGATGGAGTTATTTGTTTATTGCACTAGCTGCAAAAAGTGCTGGTTAATAATTTGACCTCGTATTTGCCAACATTTGATTTGGGTTTCTTTGTGAGAGAATCGCACCCTTTCAGTGTTCATGTAATAAGCGATATTGCATGGCGTCGGTATGTTTGGAATGGCATACTACTTAATATTTCATATTACATATTGCTTTGCATGGAATGATGTTTTACTTTTGCCAAAATAAGTAGGCTGTATATTATATGCAATGCACTCGACATGACTTTCCATTTAGAAAGCAAAACAATTCAGGCAATATCATCTCGTTTCTTGACACATCATTCGATCAGACTGTAAAATGACTCCAAACTGAAGTCTAAAATAGGCATATTTTGTTTCTGATGACTGAATGTCACATAGTGAGATAATCTGGCAGCAATCTAGCAATGCTACAGTTTGAAATGTTCAGTGTTACATGCTGTTTCAATTACTCTTTAAAAAAAAAATAGTACAGTATGTAAGCTGAAGTATTCCATTCCCAGCTGGCCTTGATTGGCGGTGTCAGGAATCCTTAACGTCAGCACAGGCTATTCATCAGCGTTTTTTTTTTTTTTTTTTTGTGGCCTCTAAATTGAGGTATGAATGGTTAGGGCTACTTGTGAAAATTTGAGTCCGTTTATTGAAATGGTGAGCTTCTGCTGTATGAGATTATTGGAAAGATTTCAGGGCCAATTCTGCTCCATTACCATCAGTAGTGTATCATTAAGTTACTGAGTGCACTATTTTAGTGTAGCATTTGAGAAAATGACCAGTCTACGCAAATACATACAAGGTGGCTTTCTGCTGTTGTTGAAGGATTTCGATGAAATGGTCATACCTAAGGAATGTTTGCTGGTCAACACCCTCGTTTGGGATCTGAGTGGTTGCAGTTCCCAGTGGATCTCTCTCTGTGGGTGAACTCTCTTGCCAGCCTCAGCAGCTGGAGAAGATTAAGATGCATGTGTGATATGAATGCTCGTGCTCGGTGAAGTGAAGCAAAATCCAAATAGAGCTTCTGATAAGCCGTTTTGTAGTGTCTCCCTCTTGGTGTGATTGTTTTGGCAGTAACAAATCTAGAATTATGCTAATAATAAATGGGATTTAAATAGCTCCAAACAAACAACACTATTAATTATTTCTTATACTCGAACAAAACCCTCGTTTTAAGCATAATTTAAACTTTAAATTACTTTAAAGTTATTCTATAGACTCCAATCATAATCCAGAATTGGGTATATATCAACTGATATATGCAATTATGCATGCTCATATTTTTACATTTACCTCTGCATCTATAGGTTATCTTTTAAAACACAAAATAATTTAATAACCCTATTAAACATAATTTTTTAACTGATCTCAAAATGAATATCCATTTGTGATGCCTAAATTGACTAAATTTTATTTGCAGTTTTTTTTTTTGTATTATTATTAATATTTCCCTAACTCTCAAAATAATTGGTTTAAGTTGGGCAAACTTAAATTAAACTAATTAGTGCAAACTACTTTTATGAGTATGTAGAACTTTTGAGTTCACATTTTAAGTGATCTGATTAATCTTAATTTTTTGAGTTAAATGAAAAGGGAGAGTAAATGCTTTTGCTCCTTGCAGTCTTTGGAAAAAAAAAGAGAGATTTTTTTTTTTTTTTTATGAAACTTACCCAAGTGTTGTTAAAAAAGATTGCACGAAGCTAGAATGAAATGTTTTTTATTTTATTTATTTATTTATTTGAAAGCAGAGGCTCTGTTCTTTCTTTTGTTATGCTTGTTCAGATATTCAACAAAATATTCTGGGGGCCATGAATATTTTCAGAAAACTGTTAAAAATGCTGGCGGTGGCTGGCAACTTTTTTCAAAAATGCTGCCGGGAAAATAGTTAGTATCAGTGGATCGCTTAGTTAGAAGGAGGTCCCGAGTCAAATATAAGGCCTGAAATCTTATAGAGTCATGATGGTGAACCATTAAGTGACCCAGAATGCAACTTTCTGAGTTTTCACAATTATGTTTAGCATATTTTAGGCATTACCGTACCACTGATACCAGATGCTGAACTAGAGCAAATGTGAGCTCTCGATTGGGGGAAACCATTTTTTCCATGTGGAGAACTGCATGTGGCTCTGATCACTGCTCAGTCCAACTGAAACCCATTTTCTGCTGACCCAAATTGTTCAAATGTTAAGCTTTCGTTCTTCTTTCCGACCATGCACTGCCATGTTAATTAGTATTGTTCTCTCCCTATCTTTCTTTGCTGCTATTTAAGCTGTCATGAAATGGGGTCTGCTTTCTTTATGGCCTGTTTTGCAGCATTTCAGTTAATCAGGAATCCTGAAAGGACCAGTCGTTACACACCTGCCGAATATGCTGACGAGCTAACTTGTTTCCCTTTTATTTGGTTCCCCGTTCTCAGCAGCAAAGGTTATATGTGAGTAATGGCAGCATGAACTGATATCTGTGCCAAGCATCCCGGCAGACTAAAGCTGTGAAACCATTGAAGGTGATTGAAGCACCCCGTTGTTGTTGCGCATTGCTTGAACGCTGATGACGGGCTCTACGGGGGCCCTCACGGCTCTGTATAAAGGTCTCATAGTGTGGCCTGTGGAGGTATCACTGAAGACGGATTGTGAATAAGCTCAACGTCAGTGCCAGTGTGCATGAACTCGGCTTGTGGCTCTTGGCAGCTCAACCTTCGCTTAAGATCTTCTCGACACGCCATCCTGCGGTTGGCTTCTGGTTTATCGCAAGGGCTCACCAAAGCTTTCTGCTCGATCAGCAAACACTCCTTCCTTTGCTTAAACGAGGAAGTGTGGAAAATGGAACATTAAACAGTGAATTTTTTTTCTTACATGTAAACTAGTAACCTATTTTCCATACGTCACTAATCCTTAAAGGATTAGTTCACTTTCAAAACATTTTTTTACTGATAATTTACTCACCCCGATGTCATGCAAGATGTCCATGTCTTTCTTTATTCAGTCGAAAAGAAATTAACGTTTTTGAGGAAAACATTCCAGGATTTTTCTACACAGAGTGGACTTCAATGGCACCCATCTATCCCAATGTTCAAAGAAGGTTTAAATGTCCGTCTCAATGCAGCTTCAGAGTCTCGACACGATCCCAGTCGAGAAATAAGGGTCTTATAGCCAAACGATCGATCATTTAAAAAAATAAAAATAAAAAAAACGTTTAACCACAAATGCCCGTCTTGTACCATCTCTGCGATGCGCTACATATTACGTAATCACGTTGCAAAGGTCACGGAAAAAATAATAAAGTAAAACAAAGATTTTGAAGTTGGAGGAGAAAATTTGATTAATTTTTCGCCCTCCCCTACCTTTATGAACCGGAGCACACAGACAAATAACTTAGACAGATGACGTGACCCATGACCTTTCCAACGTGATTTCGCAATACATGGCATTTGTGGTTAAAAAGTATATATAGTTTTTGTTTTATTAGAAAATGACCGATCGTTTTGCGAGATAAGACCCTTATTTCTCGACTGGGATCGTGTCGAGACTTTGAAGCTGCATTGAGACGGACATTTGAACCTTCTTTGAACATTGGGATAGATGGTTGCCATTGAAGTCCATTATATGGAGAAAAATCCTGGAATGTTTTCCTCAAAAACCTTCATTTCTTTTCGACTGAAGAAAGAAAGACATGGATATCTTGGATGACATCGGGGTGAGTAAATTATCAGAATTTTTTTTTTTTTTAAAGTGAACTAATCCTTTAAAGCTGTACTTAATCATCTGGAAATTGTAAATTTTAGGGTGCTTTCACATCTGTAGTTCGGTTCATTTGGTCCGGACCAAGGGCGAAAAATTATACTTTGTTGCATTTTTCAGGAACAACAAACTCTAGTGCGATTCAACCGAACTAAATGAGGCAGGTGTGAAAGCATCCTTAATATTATTTACTTGGTTCAAAAACCATAGCTGCCACAAAACTTGAGTAATTTATACTCATTTAGTTCCTATTATAATGAATGTGTAGTGGAGCTTTCAAGCTTTGAAAACAATTCAAGATTTTCAGAAATTAATGACTCAAATTTTATTTCTCACACTAAGCTATAATTTGGCTTCAGAAGGCTTGGAAAATATAGCAAGAGTTGAATGGACCACTTTTATGAGACGATTATGTTTACTTTGAATTTGCATTTGAAATGACTTGGTCATTGAAAAAATATATACATTTATGAATAACGTGGGTGAGTATTTATTTGATCAACAAAAACAGCATTTGTCAAGGTTTTCACTCAAAGAAATGTTTCTTAAGAGGTTTTTCCTGAATATGTCTGTTTGTTATAATGCTAATTATGTATTTTATAACATGAAATGAGTACAGAATCTAGCCTAGGTTACATCATGCGCTGTGAATACTGTTGATCTCGGCTGAAATGAGTCTTTGAATGGTCTGAGGGAGATTGAGTTCTGCTCTTTATGTGTTCAGTCCTGAACCTTTGTCGAGATAATGGATGTTAGAGAGCCATAAGGAACTGTGCATTACTTACCTTCCATAACCATTGTATTGTACATAATGGACAGATTCAAGTATATATTTAAATTTTCTCTGCATTTTTATGAGGCAAGTCTGTGTGATTTTTGTTCTGGGAGGTTGCATTTATAACTTGTAGGTGGTCTTGCAGCTGCAGTGCATGCAAGATGAGATATGAAGAATTTCCTCCTAATGGTTAAGAGTGACGGGAATGATGGAAACCAGCTGCCCTGGGTCCCTGACCTCAAGATTTGACCTCTGACCCTCCGATGGATAAATGCAGCTGGAGTAAAAAAGCCAGGAAAATAAGATAAAGCCAGAAAAGCACCTGCAGAGTAGGCTTGACATTCCAGCACTGGATCCATGGACACGTGTCACATGATCCCAGCGAGCGTGTCCGGATGGGGGGACTGGGGGGGGGGGGGCATCATTAAGAGGAGGCCAGCTGTTACTGTATATGCCTAATGAGCGCTTTTATGGAAAAGATTTGATGAACACGCACATTTGACCGGCTACCTGCGGAATAAGTACGCCTACAGAATCAAACGGTCATTTAAAAAAAAAGTTTCCTAAAATAACATGATTTTTTTTTTGTCTCCTTTTATCTAACTTTTAATTCATTTTTTTACTGATTTAATTAGTGATTTATTGTTGGAAAGTTCTAAACGCACCTGAGTGTGCAACACATAGACTGTATCCCTGTCTTTACATTATAAGCGTAATGTTGTTAATTTGTGATTGTTCATACACTTGAATTATTGTAATTATCACCCTTTTTGCTCTAGAGTGTATTTCAAAATGGCAGTAGTTAGTGCAGGATAAGGTTAGTCTGCTTTTTCAGCAAGTAAGAGTGTAATACTTTCAACAGTTTAACACATTTACTATTTAAATCCTTTCTGCAGAATATAAATGTGCCCCATTTCTCTTATGTACTCGAAAGAAGCAAATGAGCTGTTTGGCTAGATTAAAGAAGGCCTTTTTGAAAACCTTCCTGGGACTCTTTTATACACATTTTTTTCTCTCACTGCTGTTGTCTCACACCTTATAAAAAGGTTTGATATTGGTAATTTGACCATTTTGGAAAGTATAATACAGGCCCATTATGTTCATCAAAAAGCAATTACAGGAAGCCACTATTGCATGATCTTTTTATGTATGGTATAATTATACAAAACTCTACTTGTATCTTCCGTTTCTCACCTCTAGACGTTTACACAATCATCCCACTTCACGTGAATTAAGCAGAATCCTGTACACAATAACTTTATGATTGGATAATTAGCAGTTGCAATCAGAGGATATCACAGAGTCATTACCCTTTCTCATCTTTTGAGTCATCTTTTTTTGGGGCAAAATAAACCCTCTTGGATGTTAGCTTGAAAAATGGCTTCACTGAGGTATTCCTAATGGATAATACAATTCACTGAGCAGTGAAGCGGGCCGTCCCACCCACACCAGCCCAGTTCATAGTCTTACTGCCGCTGTCTGCATTCCCAGCATGGCTGGGCCAGTAATTCACAATCAGGGTGGTGTCGCATATTGCTTGCCGAAAAGAGGGGGGTCAGGGGTTCAATTGCTCCCCCTGGGTAAAGCCTTAGATACATAGTGACTGTACGGCTGCCCCACGCTGACTACAGTGGTAATTAATTTCTAATGAGGGTTGGACCGCTCGCCTGTGTCAGCCTGCATTCAGCCCACGGGCTCCAGACGTATTCTTCCATGCCCCATTTGTTTAAAGAGTTTGTAATATTCTCCAGGAGGTCAACAGTTTCATTCCGCTTCATGATGTCTACTCTCCTCCAGTTATTTTTCTAGTAGCATTTCAACACTTTTATTTTGATTAGATCGCAATATTGCGATATGAAAAACATTTGTCTTTCTTGTGTCTTTGTCACTTAATCCTGGTTCTAGTTCAATAAACCCATTCCAGTTTAATTCTATTTTTTTATAAAGTTATGCTCTTTATGCCTCATTTCATTGCTCTTATAGTGGAAGCATGCCTTCAGCGCATTCAAGCAGTTTTAATTAAAGTCGGTGACTTGTGTTTTGTGGTTTTGGGTCAGTGCTGAAGCGGCTTGTATTGATAACATTTCCTGAGAGGAAACTATTCTGTGAAATACAGGAACCCATTAGGAAGTCTGGGCTTCACATCCATCTGCAGCCAGTAAACAGTGACCAGCTCCCTGTGTTAGCAGTATGGATGAGCCTTAGGCCCCATCCACACTACTGCGTTTTCGTTTAGAAACGGAGACCTTTTGCTATGTTTGCACCTCCCGTCCAGACTACAATGGCAAAAACGAAGACCTGAAACGGAGAAGTTTAGAAACGCTGCCGTTTTGCGTTTTGAATCTCTGAATCTTTTGAGGGCGTTTTAGTGAAGACGGTCAAAACGGAGGACATTAGAAACGATGACGCAGAGGCTCACGCTCGGCTCTATGATTGGGTGTCATCAGTCATGGCGTATCCTTCCCTGATTCGTCAGCCACCCATCACATGACCCGTCCCCGGGAAGAAAACACACAAAACCAGCCTGGACTACGTAACGTTAGTGACTGCAACATGGATAACGAATTACAAGCGTTACTGACGTTGATGTCTTTGCTAGCAGCTGTTGTGCAAGTAAATAATGCATTTTACAATGCTATCACTGCCGACATGCGCCTGTTTACACCGGCACACGCATCAGTGTTGGTGAATGGTCACGTGATCCGCGTTTTCAGTCGTTTTAATGTGGATGGAGATCAATTCTAATACGCAGCTAAAACGCTGGTGTGGATGGAGATCGTATTTGTTTTAATTCTCCGTTTCTAAACTAAAACGCAGCAGTGTGGATGAGGCCTTAGTGCTCGTGAAGATCATTTTGTTGTGAAATTTGTTTGCAATGTTTTTCTTAGTAGTGTAATACAGGTGGAGCTGGGGAAGGTGGAGGGTTCCTGAAAACATGCTACACTGCAAATGGTGACCAAGTATTTGAAGGTTGAGCTCGTTGGCTACTGATGATGCAGGAACCAATCAGCTGTGCCCAAAAGAGAATGATGTGATTGCTAGCAGATTGAGTTAAGAACCCATCAGCCTGCACCATCTAGATTTTCATGACAGTACTTTGAATTTACTCAAAAACAGGGCTGAAAACATTGATCGAAACCGTTAACGCTTCTACGCTTACATATTTTTCCCGTGTCGGCATCTATTTTCTGTGCACAGTTGAGGTCTTCATGGGTCCAGTTGGATCTGAAAACCTGAGGCCCGACCTTAGACCGTAGATGGGGTTGCTTAAAATGACCAAGCCCTTCAGGATACTGGTGTGTGTAGTGTGGGTATTTGCTTAACATAAAAATAAATTGTGGTTAAACATGGGTTAAAACGTAGCTAATAAATGTTACGAAGAAGGGTCAGAGAATGAATTTCATCTACAAACAAGGTATGATAAAAGGCATAATTTTAAATCTACTCCTGGTGTTTCTTATCTGATTTTGGTCTGTGTCATCTCTGGTTTTGTCAGTCAGCACTCGCCACAGGGATGCAGGCCGTGCAGACATCGCTGCTTTTTACATTCGGGTCCAGTCGGGTTTGAAAAAAAAATTGCCGTCAGGTTGGACTCTGATCTAATTTGATTGGGTTTGTCTCGGGTTGGGTTTTTCTGTTTTTAAATCAACTTATGCACGATGGGTTCTGGTTCTCGTTGCCGAAGAACTTTACTACGACCGGTTTATCACCTGTGGACACGACTCCCTGAAAAGCATACAGAGTTTACACTATTACCTACATTTAATTACCAGATCTTATGTTTGGTTTTGGTTACTGGTATTCATAATTTTTGTTGTTGTTGTATCATTCATGTAGCAAAGACAATGCGGGACTTACATGCCAAAGTATGAGCAATACTATTACTAAAGCTTTCAGTTGATACTACTTTTGAAACATTTAATTTAGATTCCCATCATATTTTCTGACATCCCAAAAAATACTAATTATAATGGTTTTCATTCTCAAGTGGTTTCTCTTCTAAATGTGTTATCACTACTTTCTACACACCTTTCACAGCAATTGTGAAATTATTTTTTTGGACCGATGTTCAATTCAGCCTTTAGTCTTTCAATATTGTAGAGATCCTAGAGTCGGGATAATTAAAGTGTGCTTGGAGCGATGATCTCCAGAATGAGATTTACCCAATATAAACCTTTGTTCATTTCCAATGCTTTGCTCTGCACAGATTGATTTTGGCTCCTTGACGAGCTCTGGAACTCATTCAGGTTGTTGTTATTGAACCCTTGTAACTGAATTACTCAAGGCAAACCTTTCCTAATATAATTTCAAAGCTTTGCCGTCCATTTTCATCTGGCGAGTTCCTTCTGCTAATGAACAAGTAAATGTGACCATTAAGGTTGTGTGTTTCTGGTGAATGGCAAAGACACACACACACACAAAAAATGGATGTCGTCTACTTGCACTGGGTTTCTTCATCAACAGAAATGTTATACGGAGCATTGATCACCCATGAAATCGCATATCGCCAAACATCACTCCAGAATCTCAGTGGAAAATTGACTAGCAGTTAAGTGGTTTTGGAGATGTGCTGTATTGGGCCCTTGAGAACCTCGGTGATGCTTCGCTACGTCTACCCCGTTGTGCGGCGCTCCTATTTGAATTTCAATCAGCACTTGATGTGTTGTTATGTGAAGGAATGGGGGATGGAGGTGAGGTGGAATATGTGGCGTGACCAACGGAGACTCATTTGAGGCTCATTTGTGTCCCAGGAGGCACATACCGTAAACTCCTAGCCGCTGGGCTTGCAAACACTATTTTTACTGCTAGCTCAGACTGGAGGTGGTACAATCAATATTAACCCCCTCCCTTCCTCCTTCTCCTCTGTTTTGTGTCACTTCATCATGTGCTGTCACATCTACCACACCTTAGTTTGTTATATTGAATTAAATGTGCTGTGGTAGCCCTTGTCATTCACTCCACGGGGTTCAAGACCGTAATTGTATCCCGGACTCCATTAAACAGCCATATGTTTTATGGGTATTTACCATAATGTGTGATTGAATTATTCCGCGTGTGACACCGTGTGTTTCTTACAAATGCATCGCATATTGGGAAATGCTAATGCTGCGTTTTCTCTACCTTTCCATATGGCGCCAGTCAGACCTCTTAGGTCTCTGCGGTGATGCCAAATGAGCAGTTTTTGCAATGAGATTATAGTCGACAGTGTGAAAAAGACGTAAGGAGGACAGAAAGGACAAAGCTTTCAAGATGAACAACAAATAATTCATGTTTTTGAGGTACTAGCTCCACCGAAAGCCACATTTGATCCATTTCCCCTTGCAGCCGGCTTCCATTAATAATGGATGATAGTTTCTCCCCCATCTGAGTCCTGCGGGGCACAAATCCCCATCCCAGCCCCCCACATCCCTCCACTGTGGTTCCCATCATTGACTATCCCAGTTGGGTTCAGGGCTGAGCTTACACATCATATCGCACCCTGACTTACTCCCATTGTTAGTTTAGCCAAGTGCATCAGGAGGTGTCTGCTTTGTTGTGTTACAAAGCCAACTGTCATGATATGACGTTTTAATAGAAATTCTTCTCTCTTGTGCGGAGGTCACCTCGGACAATGCTTCAGATACCTTCATGCTGTGCTAAAGGAGCCATGTGGGTTTCCTTCTTCTTTAGCAGTGGCACAATGTGGAGGGGTCAGAACTGGATGAGCGCTGGAGATTTATGGCTGGTTTGGAGTTGAATAGGAAAGCTGTGAGACATGCCAAGTGTATGATGTAAGAAACTGGCCAGGCTTACTCTCACTGCCACAGAGAATGAAGACAGTGATGAATCAATGAGAAAATTAAAGCACGCCTCATGGTGATCTGATTCAGAAGTCTAAATCCTGGGGGGAAAACTAGGTCATACCAGTATAAGACGGTCAGGCTGGTATTGGGAATATGATCGCTAGTTTGTTGCTGGTCTTAGGTGGCCTACCAGCCCAAACCAGTGTAAAGGAATATTGCAGGTTCAATACCAGTTAAATTCAATCAACTGCATTTGTGCTATAATTCTGATTACTAAAAAAAAAAAAAAAAAAAAAAAATTTGTTCAGTTTAAGAAATAAAAAAATTAGCTTATGGTGAAGTACTTATAATGGAAGGGAAATGTCTATTTTTTGATAGCCTAAATGTGAAGCTTATAATAAAAAAAACAGAAATTAACTCCTAATAAAATGTGTATAATTTGAGACATAATGCTGTTTAAATAATTTTACAGTTGTTTTAGGTTTTTTGATGTTACAATGCCATGAATGTGTGGAAAATTTGATTTAACCTTCCACAAAGTTTTTTTTTGTCACATTATAATCATGTAACACATATTGTTTATGTCTTGTGTCTATTGAAACTGGGAACTATTGAAACTGTGTGTATTTTTTAACATTTACAGATTGATGCCATTGACTTCCATTTTAAGTGCCCCACTGTAATGTGTATTTTAGCTCGAAAAGGAGGAGACAAGTAGAAATTAATTTTAGTGGTAATCAACATGATACCATAAATGCTGTTAAAGATGATCTATCTAGTTGAAAAAGTCTGGCTGATCAACCATCTAATGGACCAGCTAATGGTCATAATGGAAAAACCTTGATTGTAGCTCAACACATCCACCTCGTGTTATCGCATACTAGCATTTCCCATAAACCTCAGAAGTGTGGATATGCTGATCCATTGAGAAGCTATAGTTGGTAATATCACACTGTATAATATACAGAGGTGTCTAAATTTATCTGGGCTTCTTTTAAATTGAAAATTTGATTATTTAGTTTAAATAGAGATCAGGATTCTTCCACGAATCTGAATAGACGATTCAACAAGATAAGATGTAATTTACTAGAGGTTCTTACAAAATGTATGAATATTGAATGAATAATTTTGTAATAAATCAGTCGAGTGAATGATTCAGTGACTCACTCATAAAGACTTTTTTTACTGACTGAATCCGCATTTTTGAGCGATTCTCTTGAATGAATGATTCAATGACAAATGCATTTAAGTCACTTGTCGCCACCTACTGGTGTAACGATGTAATCGTATCTTATTTGAAGCATAAAGTCACTTTCGAAAGGTGATTTACTCTATTTTGAACACTACCGTATACATCAGTGTTTATATCTGAACTATAACCTTTTATCCCAGTTCTTCTGTAATGATTTGAATTATTGTAAGACAGAAATCGTGATATTGTGTTTGACAAGACTGTTTGTGAATCGGTTTCATATCTATACATCACGACTGCTCTCTCTGGCTCAGAAACGCAGATCTGAATGTTCGCTGTGATTGTACTTGTTAAAAGTTTAATAGACAGAGCCGAATCGCTGTCATTTATGAACAAGATCACGTGGGTGTTTAATCGTGCAGCTTTACTACAGAAATTCATTTGATCATTTTGTGCCTAATTTAACTTCTACTTTATGAATATTGACTGAAGTACAGCACTTATCTGAGCTTTGTGAATCTCATTTTCTATAATTTGAAATTCTTTTTAAATCTCTCCATTAGGCTACTATACACACTTTTCAGCCGTCAGAAAGCCAGGGTGTTTGTCGTCCCAAAGGCGATTGCTTCTGTCCATCAGTCTTTCTGTCATCTCATTGATCCCTGTGAGTCATGAATATGTAGACGAGGCTGCTGAAAAGGAGATGGGAGGAGTTATTGATGTCTGACATTGAGAATGTGCTAAAATTGCTCTGAAATCATTTTCTCTGGCCACAGAGATTATAAACACTAGAGAGGATTATTACCTCCATTTGTTCCCTTGCTTAATTCATTATTATTATGATTATTGGGAATATTGAAGGTCTGTCCTTTTGACATTGAATGGTTCACAATAACACTTGCTATTTTAGTATTATCACTATTATAGTATTCAATCATATTTTGAATTCGATTTTAAGTTTTCATTTTTAAATTTTAGTTTGTTTTTATTTATTTTTTTGTGCTTGACATTTTTTTATATATCTATTTAGCTTTGTTTCAATTAGTTGTAGGGATGGGCAACGATTAATCGCATCAAAAATAAAAGTTTGTGTTTAAATAATATATGTATGTGTACTGTGTATAATTATTTTGTATATATAAATACAGACGCATGCATATATATATATATATATATATATATATATATATATATATATATATATATATATATATATATATATATATATATATATACACACACATTTAAGAACTATTTGCATGTATATATTTATACATAATTTATAACATTTATAACATAAAAAATAACATTTTATACATAAAAAAAACAAATCTTAAATATATACATGCATGTGTGTGTGTATTTATATATACAAAATAATTATACACAGTACACATACATATATTATTTAAACACAAACTTTTATTTTTGATGCGATTAATCGCGATTAATCACGATTAATCGTTGCCCATCCCTACAACTGACTGAAACAAAGCCAATTAATTGCCAAGCCAATATTTTTTGTTAAGTTTTCAAAATGCAAGTTTGTTGCTTATGGTATAAGTTGTTGATTATTAGGGTCAATTTATTAACACTTTAAAAATCCAGTTTGAACATACAGTGACATGAATGCACTTCTTCTGAAGTCTTTTTTTAAATGTATAATATTTGTGTATTCTTGTATTATTAGGCTATTTCTCAAAAAATATTTGTAGCAATTTTTGTAGAGCATTATAAATATTAAAAAAAAAAACCTTTGTCTGCCGAATAACATGCATGTTGTGCAACCAACATACAAATACATAAAAGAGAAAAGGAAAATTAAATCATAGAAAGGACCCGTACATTTGAATTAATTGTTTTACAAAATCGGGTTGAGTGAATTATTCAACGACTCACTCATAAAGACTTCACATGTTTCATTACTGGATGAATCAGCGTTTTTGAACGAATCTCTTGAATGGATGATTCAATGACCAATTCATTTTTTAATGGTCACTTGTCGCCACCTACTGGTGTAACGATGTAATTGATACAATCTGTATTTGAAGTGTCAAGTTACTTTCAAAAGGTGATTTACTCTATTTTGATCGCTACCGTAGACATCAGTGTTTATATCTGAACTATAAACTTTTATCCCTGTTCTTGTGTGATGATTTTAAATTATTATACGATACAAATAAAGATATGTGTGTTTGAAAAGACTGTTTGAAAAGCCGAATCGCTGTTATTTAGGATTAAGATCACGTGGGTGTTTGAATCGAGATCTTTTAAACGATTAATCGTGCGGCACTAACAGGGATATAAAGTTTTTTTTTTAGTACTAACCATAAGCACGAGCAATAACAATAGCAGTAAACACACTTCCCATGGGAATGCAGATTGTTCTGTGAATAGCCAAGCAGAACTCATGATACAAGGAGACGAGGACAAAACTAAAAACACTAATTCTTTCTTAATTATGATTGCACTTACTGTTAACACTGGTAAACCTCAAAAGCTTCGCAAAGAAGTCACACCAATCACGTTTAGAGAAGTGTGTGTGTGTGTGTGTGTGTGTGTGTGTGTGTTGAGCTCCATTCATAGCTGTGCTATTTGCCCATTGCCATGAAATATGCTAATTGCTTCTGTACAACTGCTGTTAAAGCAAATATTTCAGCTGCAGCACAGACGTGAATGTTTTTCATAAGCATAAGCAGGGTTATGTGTTTGATAGATGTGCATGAATAATGATTGTATACAGCATATCAGATGTCTAAATCTGTGTCTGCTCGAAGAAAATGATCTTGTTATGAGATGGTGTCATAAAAGACAAGGCAGACATTATTGTATTAGTTCTCAGATATGAGCGTTTCTTCACCCAGCGGTAATGGTGTGTTTTGAGGCGTTTGTTTTGATGCTCGGTGTATGTCTGGAACACAAATCAGATTCTGATCACAAATAACTCAAGGAAAAGTGACATATTTCAGCCCAAACGTATTTCTGTTTACATTTTAGTTATTCTGAGACCCATTTTGTCTGGAAGTGATGGAGAAGAAAAGCAAAATGTTCCAGTTGTTTAAAGAGGGAACTCAGTCAGTCATGTAAACTCTTTCACACGGCACATAAAATTTTGTTCAAAGGGGAATCAAATGGGCCTTATTTCGAGAGGATTTCTATTTCGCATTGTGTGTTGGTGTTGGTCAGCGGCTTGGCAGCATTTGTACTTTTCCAGCAAGCATGGATGGTTTTTAAAGGGATTGCGAGGGTAAATTATAATCTTTACACTCTTTAATTAAACGTACCCTGTGTGGTCTTGGATGTATTTTTACATGTTCAGTTTGGACGTTCTCAATCCGTTTCATTTAGACTGACACCTCCCACACGGAGAGTTTGGAAACGTGGTGATAATGGGGATGTTCTGCTCGGCTATATGGAAAAAAAAAAGATCATGGAAAGAAACCACAAGATTTCAAACTCTGGGAAAACAATCCAAGAATTAATATCAAACTGACTGCGTGGAACTTGATGCTGGGTGTCTTACTGGTGCTTTAAACGTGTTAAAGTTCACTTTGTATGTTACTAATTTCATTTATATAATTAATTTCAACATTTCAACTGTTTATAATCTAGCCTATATAAAGTTTGGAACGATTTGTTCATGTTTTTGCTTCTGCTCACAAAGGCTGCATTTATTTAATCAAAAATACAGTAAAAATTGTAATATTGTGAACTATTATTAAAAAAATTTTTTTTCTATTTTAACATATTATATATAAATAAATAAATATTATTATTATTTTTTTTCTCTCTTCGCTGAATGGAAAGTTTATTTGATTTACTCTATAAATATTTTGTAACATTTATAAATGTCTTTACTGTCACACTTTTGATCAAAATAATCTGGCCTGAATAAAAGTATTAATCTTAAAAAGTATTAATTCTGAATGTGTATAAATGTTTCAACAAAAATTTGAAGAGAGCAAAAACAGTTTTCAACATAGATAATAATAAGAAATATTTCACCATTTATATAGCTTGACTAATCACGTGGGTGCCATTTTAATATCATTATAAGAAAATAAAAAAAGTTATCCAAATACATTAAAGTCTTCATTTAGATTTTTTGTTGTTGTTGTTGGAGGGAGCAGTCCTGTCTCAAGTGATGCGAAATGTGAGATATGACACCATACATACATATACCAATGACATAAAGTAAACATACTAGTTTCAAGAGAGTGTGTGGATTGTGACACAAATTTAGTTTAAAAAAAAAAAAAATCTGCAGAAGATGCGACTTTAGACATATGAATGTTGATTTTTGCGGCAGTGTTTGGCAGACCGTCTGCCAGTCTGCTCTATTCGACTGATATTCCTCTGATTAAATAAACTGTGAACATAAACAAGATGAGATGCTGTGCAAGCCAGTCGTCTTCTCTTCATATTTTTGTGCAGGACCAATTATTCGTCCGTACTGTGCACAAATATGTTCATACAATCCATTTTTTTCTCTTTGCTGATATATACATGTTCCTCTATCTCCCATGGACATTTATTAGCATCTTCTCATGCAGGATCCCTCAATCAGTGGCTGGTTTTCTCCCGTCGGATCAGGACGCCCCCCCCCCCGCCCCCCCCCCCCCCCCCCCCTCTCTCTCTTTAACTGCCCCCTGCCCCATGGGACTTCATAAATATCATTTCATCCAGTGGAGCTGCTGACATGGAGCAAAGGGCCGCCATAAATAATTCATCCTTAGTCCTGGCTCCCTGTTTAGGAATTCACAACACAAGATCTTTACTATGCAGGTTTGGAGCAGATCATGATCCGAAGACCTCCTCTCTCGCTCTCTCTGAGTATCTGTGAACGTCTCGCTGTGTGTATCTCCTCCTCGGGTCTTTTCCAATATTTTATGTACACCTTTGGTCTTTGTAGAGAGAAAAAAAAAACCTTGATCTTTGCCGTCTCTTTTCTTCTGTCTGGCTGTGCTTATTTCTTTCTTCTTTGCTTAGTACTTTTTTTTTTGTGGCAAAAATTTGTTTAAGGCAAAAATGTAGATTTGTGATCCTCACTGCCTCAAAGTGCCGGTTTCAAAGATTTTTTTTTTTTCATTATTTATTCAGAATCTCTTAAGTCTTTAAGATTCAAATATTCCCCTAGATAGTTTTATAATATTAGTCTTAAAAGGCTTGCAGAATATCTTCAACATTAATCTCTTTTGTATGCCCTAATCTCTTTCCCCCCAACCTTTTGTTTTCCTGGCACCTTTTCCTTGAAAAATACAATCTTCACACCTTAAAATATCTTGAATGTAACTCGACACCCTTGCCTCATTTAGTATACGCGGTTCTATGAATATGCAAATGAGCCCCGCCTCCACTCACTCACTCAGAGATCCACTGGTTGACGATCACACGTTGATCTGATTGGTTACAAGGTAGTGTGTGACGTCAGAAACACCAGCGATTTCACACCGTGTTTTTGAGACTGTCTTTGGTTCACTGCAGTTTTAAGGAGAAAATACTCAGCAATGCTGTCGACTTATGAATTTGCACATGGTTTTTCTTAAAGCATATATAAAAAAAACGCATATAAACAACATTTTCACCTCAGGGAGACTTGAATAAGGTAAGTTCTTCTGTGTTAGTGAAGTGATCTAATTTCTGGAGGAAACTTCATATCTGTGCGAATGTAAATACATTTTTATCATTGTATCATGTTTCAGAGTTTTATTTCAGATTCCTTTTCAATTTAAAACTAAATATATGAGTTACTTTTTCAAATAAGTACCGCAAGTAACTTTGTTTCCCCAATTATTAACTGATAGCTGTCTTCGTATCGTAAATGCAATGTGTGAACATGATTCATTATTCCTCAAAATGAATAAAAACAGTGAAATGCAAACCTGCAATAATTAAATGTTAAATAACACAAATTAACTTAATGTATTTAATCTCACTTTATTAAGCAATTTCTTTGGTGCTGATCTTCAATGATCCAATTCAATATTAACAATAAGCAAAAACTACTTATTTATACATAGATAACATGACGCGTCACGATGGCAGCACAGCTGAAAGGTTTGTTCAAACTCATTACTTTCCATAAAAAGTAACTAAGTAATGCAATTAGTTACTTTTTTTAGGGAGTAAGTAACACAATATTGTAACACACTACCTTTAAAAGTAACTCGGTGTGCAGTTGAGTATAGTCTTAAATGCTGGGTTGTTTTAACCCAATTGTGGGTCAAATATGTACAAACCCAAACGTTGGATTACAAATGCAATTAAAATTTTTGACCCAACGGCTGCGGGTTTGTCCGTATTTTACCCAAAATTTGGTTAAAACAACCCAGGATTTACACAGGAGTGTACATTTGCTAATATTTGCAGAGTACAACCAGAATATTTGTAAAACTGAACCCAAAATACATTGCTCTAATTTGACCTTTCATTTTGAATGCAAATGAACCATGATTTTTTTTCAATCTTGAAAATACTACAATAAGACATTGTACACAAATACATAAAGACATTTCTACAGGATTGAAAATGTAAAAACATTTCTGAGATGATAACTGGAAGCCATAAACTGAATTAAAGACGCATTGATTTAGACCTTATGATGACAATCAAGCACATATACTATATGACAAATTGAATTACATATTATTTCACATATTATTAAAAAACATACTAGGCATTATACTCAGGTATTCCTTTTTTATCATATATCCCATGCCTTTTTGGTGCATTAAGGTTTTGATTGTTCATTATTAACGGAGCTTTGTGTTGGATTTCCAGAAGAATCAACTGAGCTGCATGAAAGTGCGTATCTCTACCACAAATGTTATTTCTCGTGCAATTTATACGCCAATTATTATTTTTTGCGTGCATATGATACATATGATCATATGATACGCACTTTATGGCGTGTAATATATGCACGCACTCCCCAGCTCTAATCCGACTCAAGGGTTTTAAGAAAAAAAACAAAAACATTTTTGGCGTATAAATGGCACGAGAAATAACATTCGTGGTATAGATACGCACTTTCATGAGATCGTGTTGAATGCTGAGAGGAATTGTGGGATACAACTGAGCTTAGTGAGGCAGACGCATACAGTATATGTGATGTGAGTTAGGTCTGCAGAGAGACAAAATGCCACTTCTGAACAGAAAGAAACCTATTTTTATCATAAAGGATAATTCAATCATGATTTGCATGATCCCATAAGAGATTTGTTTGAAGTTATTGTCTCTTGTTAGAGAAACACAGAAAGCAGTTTGAATAGGCTCACAGATGAATGGTTATTTCTTCCTCTCTTGCCATTGTATAATGCAAAAAAATGCTATTTGAATAGTGTCTTAGCGTGAATGTTTTCTCAGCAGAGACCATCGTTGACATTTCCACACAATGCTGGTACAGAGCTTCATGCGATCCGACAGCGAGGCTTTGCTCCTGAGACTCCGTCGGCTGTCTTTGTACATATTGGTGTCAGTCTGAGCAGTTTAGTTTGGCCAGTAAACAAAGTCTCTCCGTGAAGAGCATTATTGCTGCTGATGCCCTGTGTGGACGGCAGTGCTGTTGTCCTCCTGGCTTCTGCTTTACAGCGGCTTTGTTTCACAGACATACTGTCTTAATCCACTACCAGAAGAGTGCTCTGGCTTAAAGGGACAGTTCGACCAAAAAACGATAATTCTATCAACATTTCCTCACCCTAATGTCCCTAATGTAACTCTAAAGCCATCTTCTGTTGGGCCCAAAAGAGATGTTATGCAAAATGTTCTGGCTGGTATTTTCAATGCATTAAAAGTGATGTTGTCAAGTTAAAAAATGAAATAAAAACCCGATATAGTGGCCCAGACTACTCTTCCGAGGAGACAAGAGGGAAAAATTGATGAGAAAATATTCAAGTACAAAAATAAAATGAAGCATTTATTACAAAACATGGCATTAAAAAGTATATGAATCACTAAAGTTTCTAAAGTCACTATCCAACAGCGACCCCAGAGTCCTGAGGGTGAACCGCTAATATTTGATGTCACATGACGCACTGCCTCCATCTTGCTATAATTGACCTATTATTACACTGTTCACGTCATGAAGAAACCTCTCGATTTGAATAGCTAAATAGTGGTGTTAGTCGGAAGACTACTTTAAAAGTATGTATCAGAGCTTTATAAAAGCTGAAACTACTTAAAAACACAAGGGTAAGGGTATTTTTAAGTGATCAGCTTGGTAAACATTTAATGTGAAATTAAATCAGTTAAATCAGAAAGTAAATGTTGCTTAAAGGTCCCGTTTTTCCTGTGTTTTTGAAGCTTTATTGTGTTTACAGTGTGAGTACATGTTTCGCGTGTAAAAAAACACAGTATTTTTCACAAAATGTACTGATCTGTATACCGCTGTTTTCACTGTCCTAAAAACGGGCTGATGACTTCCTTGTTCTATGAAGTCCCTCCTTCAGAAATACGTAACGAGTTCTGATTGTGCCAGCGGTTCCTGTGTTGTGATTGGACAGCGGCTTAGCGCACGTTGCCCGGAAAGGTCACGCCTCTTACCGTAACGTGGAGATGCATGCGCTCAGTGTTATTGTAAATATGGCCAAACAAAGGTGATTTGACTCCGGGATGAAAATAACAGCGTCTCGACGACATGGCGACACACACTCTACAAACGCAACTCTTCCTCTTCTCTGTAGGACAAGACCACGCCCCCTTTTTTGTGTATTCCTGTGTGCGGAGGTTAGTCAAAAAACTGTTCTAGTGACGTCATTAAAGCAGGAAGTAGAGGATGTAGTCCGAACCTGCCGTTCGCTGTAGGCTTTGAAAGGGGACTTCTGTTAAATCAAATATCTCGTTGGCATTGAACTTTGTTTATTTATGCTCTAGCAGCAACATTACACACTAGCTAAAGTTAAAAAAATGGGATCACGAAGAACAGGACCTTTAAAACTCCATTAACCACATGTGCACCAAAGCTCAGTTTTGACAAGTAAACTGTTTTTTTTTAAATAATTTTAAAGTATGCATTTGTTTGTATATATTTTTGTGACCTTTTTTCCCCCCGTGTATCAATATTTAAAATGATCTTTTTCCTCTTGTAGTTCTTTTGAAACGGAATACAAAGTCCTCCTTGTGCATGAATAATAGCTGTGTTTATTCCAGCTTTATTTGGCTTGAAATGGTGCCTGAGAGAGTCCATAAAGAGGGCTAAATTGATTTTAAATGATATGTATTGGACAGTTAATTAATATGGCTAATTGAGTGTGTGAGGGCCCATCATGCTGTTTGGCTCGGCGCTGTACAGATGCTGCCTGAGGAACTGACGGCCCAACACAGTCATGTTTTTATTGATTGCTTCTCGCACCCTTAGCCCCATAACAGTTGTCCAAGGCCACAATAAACAATTAGCCCGTATCCGCTATACTTACAGCCTCAACATGCACCTTGCAGCCCCTGATTTACCCAGGGGAGGGTGTTGGCGAACGAAGACACCCCTCAATCGCTGGATGTCCCGTTTCCCACCCCACCGTTCAGTCGAGACGGTGTAATCAGTCAGCCCCCCCCATCAGTGACTATCCCACCCATGTATAGCGAATGAAGATAAATGCTGCTGTGGATGAGGATTAGGCTGGTCTTTTATGAGCCACTGGAACTGTGACAGAGATATTTGCCCTAGAATACCTCCTCTCAGGCCTGACTAATATAATTTCTCGTTACTTATAATTTATTACATGGCTCTCTGGATACCTTATTCTGATTGGTCAATCACAGCATTCAGCTGTATTGTTAACGTAAGAGCCGACTTTTAACTTCAATTTGCAATTTGCTTTTAACTTATGTTTGTCTGTAAAACAACAACAACAAAAACAATTTTGTATTTATTATGTAATAGATAATGTATATCCAGCCGATTGTTAACGAAAAAATAAACCCTGAAAGTCCCCCTTTTGTCGGTAATTTTATCCCTTAAAACTCATCTTTGATCACCAAAATTACAAATTTAAACGTTTTTTTTCCTTGGAAAAATAATGATTTATGCCTTTAAATATCTTGAATCTAACTCGACACCCTTGCCTCATTTAGTATATGCGGTTCTATGAATATGCAAATGAGCCCCGCCTCCACTCACTCACTCAGCTCAGAGATCCACTGGTTGACGATCACACGTTGATCTGATTGGTTACAAGGTAGTGTGTGACGTCAGAAACACATCGATTTCAAACCGTGTTTTTGAGACTGTCTTTGGTTCACTGCAGTTTTAAGCAGAACATACTCAGCAATGCTGTCGACTTATGAATTTGCACATGGTTTGTCTTAAAGCATATTAAAAAACACCACATAGACATATAAACAACATTTAAAAGCTTGATTTTCACCACAGGGGGATTTTATGAAAAACATTTCAATGAACAAACAAGATCGAAGGTGACGGACAATTAATGGATAATGGACAGTTGTATCACATATTACACAGCTTTTTACCACATAAATAATGACAGGGACATGAACTATAGATTTTTATTTTTTATTTCCGGTTTATAATGATCCATTACAATGTACAAAATCATTCCAGCAACAAGTCGAACACTTAAACAATATTACCGTAGGCCTGCTACGGTAATGACCACCTGAAGTCCTCTGGCTTCATTTTACAGTAAATACAGTCGATAACTGAGGCGCAAGATACCGGTCATTATACAGCACTGCTATTGACGGCAGTCTTTGAATAAATTACCTCGTAATGTTGCGACTGACCAATTACAATCAAGCATTTTAAAAAGACGTATAATGACTTTATTTATTATCGGAATCATATATGCACTGGTTTATTTGCGCACTTAGTTTTACCGTTTACTGCACTTGTTGTGATTCTAGTTATTTACCGATAGGGACTAATGAATTGGAAGTCTTGGATATTGACAGTAAATCGCTTACTTTTGCATTGAAAAATCAAGTGTGCTGCACAGATCCAGAAAAGTGAAGCTAAGCCAATCTAGAAAAGCCAATTAAAAAATTCTCATTTTAGGTAGTTCTCGTCATGCTGGCGTATTTTCAAGTGTTTGTTTTTCCAACAAGTTTGGTTTTAGTTAGTTATTTGATGGGGTGTAACATCATGATTGACAGCTGTGCATGTGATTGAGTCTGGGCTCAGTTCTCCACAGTTTCTGAATGATCATGTAATCGGCGTCAACCGTTTCTGGGATATGTTGGCTTCATTTTTCTACAGTGAAAGAAAATAGTCAAGTCAAGTCTAAACATACTTAAAAACAACATCATTCTATCAGCTTCAAAAAACACATTTCATAATCTATTCAAAAGCAGATATATTTTTAAAGAAGACTTAAAAGTGGCTAGTGATGAAGATGACCTCACATGGAAAGGAAGACTTTCTCTCTGTGAGACCAAATAGTGCCTTATAAACAAAAGTCACATTTTTTAAATCCACCCTGAATTTTACCGGGAGCCAGTGTAGAGATCTCAAATCTGGGGAAATATGATCCCGTTAACAACTGCAGCATTCATGTAAATGGGATAATGCATTTTGGGGCAGACCACTATACAATGAATTGCAATAGTCTAACCTAGATGAAATAAATGAGTGGATCACAATTTCCAAGTCAGTAGGAGAAAGGAAAGTCCTACTGTTTACAGTCTATGTGAAAAATAAGGTGTATAGCTGCATGCTCTGTGCTGAGCGATAGGACTTGCAATTCTTGTGTGGTGGACAACAAAACGAGTGAAAAATGTTATAGACACTTGCCCTATACGGACACAGCCAAGTTACAGAGACTTGAGAGGGAAGTCTTTTAATTTGGGCCAGTAAGCAAACCAGTCACAACGGCGTTGGAAACACAGCATTACATTTTCTAAACAAAATATAAAAAATATAGAAAGGCTGATATTACTTATATAAGTGATTCTGATTCTAGATCTTAGATTGAAGTCTTTCAGCAATAGTCTTCGGGTACAATCCAACAAACTGTTAATGTGTCCTTTGTGCTCGAGTGCCACGTGTTTTTAATTTTGGCATTCTTTAGTCTTTTTCTATAGCGGTTTCTTTTCAGCGGTACACAATGCACAGCCTCTTCTGGAAGTGTCTTTGTTGAAGAGATTTTGCCTGGTTGTCAGAATGAATGCAGAATAACAATGTACCTTGAACCTTTGGAGAAAGAAAGCGTGTCTTTTCTATCCAGGGTCTTTGTGCGGTATAAGAACATTTGTGTGTGTGTGTGTGTGTGTGTGGCGTAGACGGGGGTGTCAGACATGCATGAATGTGCACATGATGTCAGAGTGTTTGGACAGAGCTCGTATGCGTTCACTCAGCCTGTAACTCCTCCTCTGTGTCTGGACAATGTCAAATCCACTGTGAATGTTCTTTGTTCCTGTGGCCACCAGATCTGTGTTTTGGCCCCTCTGGCGATCTTGGTAATGTCTCAATTAATACTTGTCCCGCACGGCCTCAATGTCCCACTCTCGCGCTTGCAGTCACAGTTCACAGCGGATACATTTTTCTTGTTCTCCACAACTTTCTCCAGTTAATTTCACAATTAATTGCGAAAAGCACTGTACAAATAAATTGAGTTACACTAACACAAATGTTCATCGACCAGGTGTAGACAGGGCCTTACATTATATTATAATAGGTTTATTATAAAGTGTACACTTTTGCCAAATTAATGATTCAAATTTAAAACATATCTTGAAAATCCAGTCATATTTTTGCAGGCAAATCGTCTGTTCAGACCAATAAACATGAGACCAGCTGAATAAAAATGGTAATAAAAGTTGGTGAGTTAGAGAGATTATGTCCCTGGTCTTAGATTTATTATCTAATTCTGTTTGTTATAAACTACACTGTTTACAAAATTAATTATTAGTATAGGCTGTGAATAGGCTATTATAAGTAAGGCTGTGAAACTATTAATCGCGATTAATTGCATCCAAAATAAAAGTTTGTTTACGTGTGTGTGTGTGTGTACTGTGTATAATTATTTTGTATATATAAATACACACACACGCATGTATATATTTAAGAAATATTTGCATGTAAATACTGTATATATTTAATATATATATATATATATTATTTATATATAATATATATATATATTAAATATATACAGTATTTACATGCAAATATTTCTTAAATATATACATGCATAAATATATATATTTATACAATTTTAATATATACATGCATGTATATATTAAAATGTTATAAATATATATATATATATATATATATATATATATATATTTATAAAATACAAATATTTTATATATAAAAAAATATTTTTCTTAAATGTATACATGCATGTGTGTGTATTTATAATATAAATACACACATGCATGTATATATTCATATTTTATAAATATATATATAATTATAAAATGCAAATATTAATGCAAATATAAATAAATACAAATTCTTCAATATATACATGCATGTGTGTGTATTTATACAAAATAATTATACACAGTACTCACACATATATTATGTACACACAAACTTTTATTTTGATGCGATTAATTGCGATGAATAGTTTCACAGCACCAGTGGCGCCTCCAGACATTTTTCATAGGGGTGGCCAGATGGGGCCACTTAAAATCTTGGGGTGGCACACCAAAACTATAAACCATAATTTCAGAATTGTATTCTACTGTTGTAGTAAACCGGCCTGAAGAAAACTATCAGAAAGACTTAAGGAAACTCCTACTGATATACTTTGGTTTATTGTGTTATATTTAACGGACAGTGCATCACGTTGCATGAATTTCTTAAATGAAATAAACAGAGTTCACAAGCAGGTTAATACATACACACACTCCATTTCATCATTGCAAATAACACATATGACTCGACTGACAGAACTAGGAACTAACAGACACATGAAGTAAACTTGTGTGTAGTTTATAAAGTCCAACCTTGCACTTGAAAACAATCTAAACTCTGTTATTATGACGCAGCTCTTATTGATGTGACTTACCAGCAGCGAGAGGAGAGATGTGAGACTCTGCTGGTGGTGACGTAGCTCCGCCCGCAATATCACGCACACAAATGCGAGTGATGCAACAGCCAATGTCGAGTTTTCCCAATTAATGCATGAATTTAACAGCATTATTTAAACTCTGTTACACATATACATGCACCAGGCAGCTAACGACGTTAGCTAGGTAACTTGTCAAAACGTGTCAAAGACGCATCAAAAAGCTGTTGTAACAATACTGTAACCATTTGGCACTTAAAAAGCAAGTCACGACACATAATTCCCCGTATTCTTTTACTAAAGAATATTTTTTACTTATTTACTTACCGGTAGTCTTCGTCTTCTTTCTTAACTTCTTTTAAAATTGTTGACCGACGGGCACGCGCTGAGCTGTTGCTGTCTGAGTGCGCAACAGCGGCATGTACGGAGGGGCGGGCTACTGTGTGCGATCGAAAGTCTAGATCAGCTTGCCTGCCTGGCTGTGCATTAGGGATGAAATGCATAACTGATGCTACTAAAATTTATACTGGCCAGTGGGGTGGCCAGTGGGGTGGCCAGGAGTCGGCCAAGGGTGGCCACGGCCACCCCTGGCCACCCCCTGGTGGCGCCACTGCACAGCACTAGATTATAGTTTGAGAAGTCTCTATAGCCGTGTCTCATTTCGATGGCTCCTCTGGAGGTCGCATTTGTCGGCCGTGGCGTCAGTGAGGCTAATTCTGTCATTTAGAAAAAAAAGAAATCTTTCGCTTCACAAGTAATAACGGCCCATTATATAATGGTTACTTTTCTGAAACTAGGCATCCTTGGTGACGGATGCGGCCTTCGAAATGAGACTCAGCTTTTGTTAGAATGTTCAAAATGTAACAGCGAATGACACATTGCGGTATTTGCATATGAATTGTGATTGGTTCTCTTTGCTGCATTTAGTTATACTGAATTCCACCATCTTTTTTAACCATGTTTATAAACTCACGCACAGCCGACAATTTATTTTTTTCCTGCTTTCAAACACTGGTATTTCTTAGCCGAGGATATGCAAATCTAGTTCTTTGTTGCTGACATGTTTTACATTGTTAACTTTACTCCCTTTCTTCTTCTCTCAGCAATCTGCATTTGTGAAAAGGAAAGCGTGTGTGTGTATTTTGTCGTGGATGTGCGAGTGATTGGGATCTCTGAGAAGAGCATCTATGATCCGCATACATGTCCAATACCTCAACGGGAAGCAATCAGTTCCACACCAGAAATTTTAACCCCGCCGCTTTGTCATTCAAAAATGAGATGCAAAGAAGTGTGTTTTGGGAATTCAGGAGTTATGAAAGGCAGCGGACCGAGAAGGATGCCCAACAGACTAACAGATTTCTCTGCTGGGAGCAACGAGCTCCGTCGGAGGTACCACACAATGGCACATTTCATTGACACATCACTGCCAGCCCAGTTTTGCAAGGCCCTGTGGTGCTCTGATGGCTGGAGATGCTTAGCATTCACGTTATGGGTCAGTGCACTTGGTTTCTGTGCTTGTCAGAGTTATGCCAGCAGGTTTAGACTACATGATACGATAGTCACTGTCAAATTATGCAATTTTGACTCCTTAATTCTTGTGTTGTGGACAAGACAAATGTGAGACTACTTCCAGATCAATCATCGCTTGGCATCTTTAACGACACTCGTGATGCCATCAAGAAGGCGGATGCTAGTCCGACTAGCACATGCTAGTCTTTTAGTCGGGACGTCGTGAGGCGCTGCAGACGCGGCATCGGTTGTCATCCATTATGACACACTACACAAAATAAAACGATCTATTATTGCGTCCCGACGCCTAATTTCGTTTATGAATCATTACGTCAAACAGATCAGGCCAAAATCGGGCTGATATTGTGTAGTCTTAACCTGGCATTAGATTTAAGGGGTGGTAAAATGCCATTTTCACAAGATGTACAATAAATCTCTGATGTCCCCAGAGTGTGTGTGTGAAGTTTTAGCACAAAATACCCCCCATATATTTTTATATAGCATGTTGTCACTTTTTGAGGGTTTGCAAAAACGCACCGTTTTGTGCCTGGCCCTTTAAATGCAAATGAGCTGCTGCAGAGGGCGGGGTTTCAAGAGCTTGTGTGTGTTAGCAGCTGCGATTACCTCACGCAGACACACACTAAAATGACAGAAACTGTTCTGCCTTTAATGTTAAAACGGAGTCAGACAAAGATGGAGAGACTCAAGAAGAAGTGACAACATGTAGAAGCAACAGGACGTCTCTGAATGGTTAGTTGATGAATTTATGTTGCTGATGTGGAGTTAACTATCTTCAATTAGCATATTCTGTCATGATAATCTATAAATCGCTGGTATAGGAACTGTTGTGAGATGCAAACAGAGTGACTTTCTATTGCATGTGAAAAGATGGATGCTAAAGTTTGAGCTGACTCACAAATGTACTCGACTACAACAACTCTTCCTCTTCTCAACATGGACTGTGTTCAGGGGGCGGGGCTTATGTACTTTTTAGGGTTGGTGATGTCACTATATGTCGTGTAGTTCCTACCAGCCGTTTGTTGTAGTCCTTTAAAAAAAAAGCAAATATCTCCCTTTGCGTTGTAACTTTGCAGATGTTGTTTCTGCTCAAACAGCAACATTACACACTAACTAAAGTTAGAAAAGTGAATTCATGCTTTACCACCCCTTTAAGGTCTTTGATTAAAAGTATTTTTTCCCCCTCTTTCATACTGTGTATACTAATATTTCCAGATCTCCCTATTAACGTGGCAAAACCAGTCCATGGCTCTCATTTCCCATAGACATGGATGGATGGATGAACCCCACCTGACATAAGTCAACATGAAGTCATAATTGCCCATATTTACTCTCTTAAGCCACGGTCCTTATTCTGTATGATTCATCGGTATGTGCTGTTCCAAAGAAAATTAATGTTTGTTTTCAGAAGCATTTATCAGATTATTTGTTCCGCCTCTGAAACGGCTTAGGCTCAAGTCCAGTCCTGCATTTCTCTTTGAATGTCTCAGTCTGAAATGCATCACATTACTGAGGTAAAATGTGACCCGGGACCACAAAACCAGTCACATGGGTCAATTTTATGAAATTGAGATCTATACAGCACATGAAAGCTGAATAAATATGCTTTCCATTGATGTATGATTTGGTAGGATAGGACAATATTCGGTCGAGATATGACTATTAGAAAATCTGAGGGTGCAAAAAAAAATGGAAACATTGAGAAAATCTCCTTTAAAGTTGTGCATTTATGTTCACGATTGTGCTGCATTCACTCACAAAAATACATGTTTTATATATTTACAGTAGGAAATTTACTAAATATCTTCATGGAACATGATCTTTACTTAATATCCTATTGATTTTTGGCATAAAAGAAAAATCGATAATTTTGAGCCATACAATGTATTGTTGGCTATTGCCACAGATATACCCGTGCGACTGGTTTTGTGATCCAGGGTCACATATGGGTTGCGAACCACTTTTTGAACATTTTTCCTAGTGTTTTGAAGTGGGACAGTGTGCACTCAATGGGAGTGGTGTATTGTGTATGGGAGTGGTGTAGTAACTGCTGATCAGAGCCGAGCTGAAGCGGCCCGGTCCGGAAGTAGTCCCGCTGACAGAGATGAAGACGTCTAGCGGAGGTTTGCTCTGTGCAGACATGTTGATTTTCCTCTGTTGTGAACGGAGAATCTCAGAGGAGCTACAAGACAAAGCTGTTATCCATCTCCATCACCATTGTTTAGAAAGGAGACTTTTCACTAGGTTTGACTCATAGTAGAGCTGTACGATACTATATTGAGAATCACGATCTATTTGTTTCAAACAGAGATCACGATTTTTAACAGACAACTAAACAAAATAACATGTAATTCACTACAGGGTATGAGAAAAAGGTAATTGCTGCAGTCTATTAAAAAAAGTGTATTTAATTTGAATTTATTAGTAAAAAAAAAAAATCAGATTTAGGGCTGTAAACGATTAATCGCGATTAATCGCATTCAAAATAAAAGTTTGTTTACATAATATATGTGTGTGTACTGTGTATAATTATTTTGTATATATAAAAACACACACATGCATGTATATATTTAAGAAAAATGTGTTATTTATATATAAAATAGTTATATTTATATATAATATAAATTATATAAAAATATATATGCAGTATATAAATGCAAATATTTCTAAAATATATACATGCATGTGTGTGTTTTTATATATAAAAAATAATTATACACAATACACGCACATTTATTCCGTAAACACAAACTTTCATTTTGGATGCGATTCATCGCGATTAATCGTTTACATCCCTAATCAGATTCAATGACTCACTCAAACACTTCACTTGTTTCATTACTGGATGAATCAGCGTTTTTAAACGAATCTCTTGAATGAATGATTCAATTCATTTTTAACGGTCACTTGTCGCCACCTACTGGTGTAACAATACAATATTTATTTGAAGCGCCAAGTTACTTTCAGAAGGTGATTTACTCTATTTTTAATCTCTACCGTAGACATCAGTGTTTATATCTGAACTATAAACTTTTATCCCAGTTCTTCCGTGATGATTTGAACACAGAAATAATGATGCTGTGTGGTTTTTAACGAGCACCATTCATATGATTTAAAAAGATAGACCAAAATGTCGTTCTAAACCGGTATGTATTTCTTTCCTTGCTGAATATAAAAGATGATATTTTGAAATTTTGTTGGTAACCACACAGTTTCGGTTCCCATTGACTTCCATTGTGTGGACAAAAAATAATACAATGGGAACCGAAACGGTTTGGTTACCAACAATCTTCAAAATATCTTATTTCAAGCTCCACAGAAGGAAGTCATACAGGTTTGGAATAAAATGAGTAAATGATGATAGAATTGGCAATGTTGGGTAGATTATGCCTTCAAGGTATCATTTAAGATATCAGCAGGATGTAAAGTTGGGGGGGTAGCATGCAGTTTTGAATTTGGTTTCACTGAATTTTGTTCTCGTATTTTCTTGTAACTATAATCTTCTGAAAACCACTGGGAACCGAGCTGCGGATACAAGCGTTCAAAACCTCCTCCCTCCAATTTAGGGCTTTTGGAGAAAGATCTGGCCTACATGAGACCTGTAATTAAACTGAAACGCGACTCTCCCTGGAAAGTCTTTTCAGCGGGGGAGTAAGTTGCACAAGTCGTAGTGTCTCAGGAGATATGCTTTAAATGCTTTCAACAAGAACAAAATCCTAGACTTTGTGCACATTTTTTTTTTTATGTGTGTTTGTGTGCTTGTCAGAGTCGCATTGCACGCTCATTTTCTCTCGCTCTGTGTAACACGTGTCTGTGGGAGGACAGCTTCATACCTGCACAATAGACCAAATGTGCAAATAGTCACAGCTCAGTAGAGCGTAACACTGTTATTAGAGCCGCTCTCAGGTGCTAAACGGCCTTTGTTGTTGAAGAACACAGGAAGACACTCTTATAGCCTCAGTATTGCTGTCTGTAGACCTTTCTTGGATTACAAAGTTAAAAATACTCGCCATGATCTCGAATTTAGCCAGAGAGCTTTTTCTTATGAGGTTGAGAGTGATATCCATGCCTTCAGTTAATAATGGATTCTTCTTGTGGTCAGGGAAAATTATTTTTTTCTTCACATCAGAGGATCAAAGAAGGAAATTAATGTGAGGAATATGTGGTTTTATGTCCCTCCGTACTATATGAGTGAATCAGATCTGACTTTGTAGTGCAAACTGAAAGTGCTCTTATATGTGGCAGAATAACCTTCACTTAGAAGGTCTTCTCCAATTAAACCATCCAGATTATGTCTTGTGTGTAATTATATTAAATAATAATTCATATAAAATCATAAAAATAAAATAAAAGAATTATATATATATTAGGGCTGTAAGCGATTAATCGCGATCCAAAATAAAAGTTTGTGTTTACATAATAAATGTGTGTGTACTGTGTATAATAATTATATATAATATTAGTATAATATTATATATATATATGCTTGTTATATATAATTAACACATGCTTGTATATATATATATAATACATATTTGCATGTATATATACTGTATATAGATTAATATGTAATTTATATGATAAATTATAAATAATTTATATAAAATAACAAATTTTTTCTTAAACGTATACATGAACGTGTGTATATATATATATATATATATATATATACATACACAAAATAATTATACACACTACACACACATTTATTATGTAAACACAAACTTTTATTTTGGATGCGATTAGTCGCGATTAATCGTTTACAGCCCTATTATTAATATTTATTATTATTAGATTAGCTGATTTTTTTAGCACTATTAATTACTATTCTTCAGAAATCATTCTAATATGCTGATTTGGTGCTCGAGATTATTATTACAGCTGAAAACTATGAAGTATATCGTGACAATGAATTAACAATTTGTTCCCACGATTTACCAATGTCACGTCAGCGTGTTTTACTGCGTATGATATAAATCGTTCACTGGATTTACTAAATCATGGTCACGTTGTAATAATTTGGTTTCTTGTTTTAATCAAAACGAGGGAATGAATTAGATCAACGTGGCCAAGATTTACTACAACAAGGGTACAAATTCTTAATTCTTAACGAATTCTTAAAAATATATATTTGTCTGCTTGTCATGTGCGGGGCTCTTTAGAAAAGTTATGCGGCTTAATATTTTTGTGGTAACCGTGATGATTTTTTTTTTCAGGATTCTTTGGTGAATTGAAGGTTCGAAAGAACAGGATTTATTTGAAATAGATTGTGTTTGTAACAATGTAAACGTCTTTACTGACAGTTTTTCATGCATCCTAGCCAATTTAAAAAAACTATTATTTAAAAAAAATCTTAATGGCTCTGTTCCCTTATCATAATTCATCAGAAGACATCACCTGTACATTTGTTCCTCAGTGAAAAGGTGGCCTGCAAGTGTTTTCAAAAGCTTTCTGTCCTCTTTTGTTTTATTTTTGAATGCGATGTGTACTAAAACAGTGTGATTATTGGCAGTGCGAGAGCTTTTCTGTAAATGTCTTTGTTTGGGCCCACCTTAGTGAGAGTGTATCTGGCAGAGCGCCAAGCCCCGCCCACCAGACTCCGCCCACCTGTGCGAGCGAACCTGTCAATCACTGCGCATGTCTTTGTTCATTCATGCCTCGAGGTTTAAAAAACGTCTATGCGCTCTAAATTTGGAAGATGCTGGACGAGGTACTGAATGGCGCGTGTGTGTGTGTGTGTGTGTGTGTGTAATGTTAAGGGGTTAGGCAGAGGGGTCTCTCTGGGACCCAGCACGCTCATTACTGCGAGGAGTCCATCACTGACAGCAGGTCACCATGGTAACGGTTGGTATGTGATTCCCACAACAATGCCAAACCTTCCCCAACCTCCCTCACCATTTTCCCCAATCTGCACATGAAATTCTCTCTCTGTCCGTCTCTCCCCTTGCTCTCTCCTACTATGTTACCGTATTGTTGGCCAGGGACAGAGTTGAGGGTGTCTTTGACTGCTCGTATAGTGGTAGGATGCATGTGTGTGTTGCAAGGAAGTGTTCGTTGCAGACTTACTGGGCAGTAATTGTGTGTGTGAGACTGTTTTCCGGGATAATTGTGCACTGATGGATGGTGCTGTTCTGGATTGAAGCCACGCCTGCCCTCATAAGGGAGTGTGTGTTTGAAGATGAAGAGAGATTGTATGTGTGTGTGTGTGTGTGTGTTGGGGGTAGAAGGTATGGGTTTGATCTGCAACAGGATGACCACTGGTTGGCCGGCTCGTGACCAGGATCAACATCTTGTGCTGTTTTCTGCTCATTACCAAAAGCACTTGTAAAAAAGCAGAATGGTAGTGTCATGTTTTTTGGATGTACTGTACCAAATACCATGATATGCAAATGTAACTTTGCTTTGCATTTATTACTTAAAGCACACGTTAAATACTAAAACAAAAACTACTAAAGTTCAAACATTATTAAAGGCAAGTGAACATCAGTAAAAAAAAATAAGATAAATTGTTTGCAAGCATAGATGAATATAATATAATAAAGGTCTAACTGTAGTGCCTAAATGTAAAACAATAGTGTTCACTATATAAATGAAATATAGATTCATATTTGTTAAAGCTGTGTTTTTGTTGATTGACTTTAGCAGTTATTTAGCAGCTGGTATTTATAGGTTTATGTCACTTTAAGACTGAATGCACGGATCCAATATTATGATACACATCCGATTTCTTTCTCAACTGTTTACGTTCACTTAAAGCTACACTGTGCAATTTTTTAAGTTGATTCTTAGCAAAAAACACTTTGTTCTTTCAAAATGTATAATTACTTCAACTAATCAGGTATTATCGTAAGAGAATCTGCCATTTATAATACATACGGCTGAGCTGCTTGAATGGCGGAAGCCATGTTGCGCCTCCATCTTGAAAATACATTAGTCAAAGAGGGACACACCTGGAAATTCAAGCTTCACTTTCGCGTTTTTACACTCAGTGGCGGCGTGACGAATGCGAGCAGAGATTACTCGCGACTGCCGGCAGATTTGAAATAATACGGCCACCGTAGGAGTTAAAACGCCCTCGGAGTGGGAGGGGCTAGAAAGTAATATTCAGTTGGTAGTCATTTACAATTTCACCACTAGATGGCAGTAATTCCTACACAGTGTAGCTTTAAAAAAGAACCAATGGTGTTCACGAGAATACGTGGTGTAAAACGTTTTTTTTTTTTTTTTTTACGTATTGGACTGCTAGAGTTTTTCAAGGCGACCGTTATTTCGAATCTGTCACTTTATTGTTTCCATGGTGACGTGTCACTGCTTGTCACGTGACACAGCGCAACCACAACACACCGCTGAATGAATGATGATCTGCTTTTATGTAATTTTTCCTTTTTTATTCAAAATATTCACACATTTATTAGATATAGTATGAAACACTGATATACCAATGCATTCTCATCCTAGGGCGTCATATACTGACACTTGTGACAAAACGTCTACATCCAACGCACATGGCACCCTTTAGCGTCAATATGACACGCACAGTTATGGTTGGGTTTAGGTCTGGGGTAGTGTTAGGGTTAGACCGCTAGGAGGCGCCTTCTGGCCCATTTTTATCTGCGTCTCATATTGACGCTAAAGGGTGCCATGTGCGTTGGATGTAGACGTTTTGTCAAAGCGTCAGTATATGCCGCCTTGGGATGAGATCGGGCTGGATATTCCGATTGTCAAATATGTGCATGTGGATGTGTTTTGTTGTATAAACACCTTTATAACGATCGCGTTAGTTGAGCTGTATGCGCGATGGGCGGCGCCTTAGTTTTTGGCACAGGTCAGAGAATCGGATCTGTTGTATTTACAACACGTCAATTCATCCAGTTCTCCAGAAAAACATGAAAGTAAGTGGCTGGTGAACTGGGAGAAGAATAGGATCAAATGTAAAGCTTCGAGCGAAAGGGTTAAGATGACCGGTAGTATATATAGTATGAATGTGTGTAGTATAAATAAAATTATCATTGTCATGTTACTTTTTGCCTATTATTTAATTAATACTACAAATTCTGATACTTTTTTCACATTGTGTTTTTCGCCACTGAACTTTTTGTAATAGAAGCAAAATCGTTCTTGCAAGGAATCTCGCTCGCAGCAAAGTGTGATTCATAAAATGTTCACAGTCCCGCTTCCCTTCAATGTTTAATAAATGTTTTGAGTGCTGTGCAATACTTAAATCTTTTGTTTATATTTCGCTGACTGACACCTAGTGGTGTGGATGAAGGATCATGCAGAACGAAGTGTTTCAGTGACTGATGCCATTGTATAATCTACACTCGCAGTTACCCATGATTGATTTATTCCTAAAGCTAACGTTGTTGAATAATACAGGGGTAATTTATTAAAAGTGATTAGTCTTCGACTGGTCATGTGATCTCAACATGGTGGCCTACATGATGTGATCCTCTTCTTTTAAAAATAAGCCATTTTGCTTGCTTCTATGGCAAAGGCATTGGAGTAAAAGTGATTAGTATTCGATGGTTAAAATGGCTCCTTTTTATTAGGAGTCTTTATCTCGTGTGATGAGTGTCCATGAGTTTAAACATAAGTACTGTTAATCAATTTAGGTGTACAGCTTTTTTAATGTGGGAAAAATGACTGTATGCACCTTCAAATTCCACTCTGTAAGATTTTCCTCGTAAATCAGCGCAGTTACCAATTCAACAGACCCACCATTCATCCAGATTCGGCTGAAACTGTATAAATGACCTCACGTTAATTAATTCCCTTTTTACAATTACTTACACATCACTGCTAGGGGAATGCAGTGAATTATGCAATTTACCCAATACCACTTAAGCTCAAGAAGCTGAGACGCCAACCTAAATATAATTTTTTTTGATTATTATTAAATATTAGGGATGGAACGAATCGATACGTATCACAATACTGAACTTGCGTTACAATATTATTGCGATACTCCAAGACATATGATAAAAGGTTAACAAAAAATGTACAGTTGATTAAACTGCTAATTTGGTATTACATTGTGGGTGTAAATTAGCACTTGGTGCTGGAAACCCAATGCACAGGACAATAGAGACACCAGAATAACAATATTCATGATTCTGAAGCTGAAAATACAGAATTATTTTAGACGAATATGTTTGCACCCCTGTCACTGACTAGATATATTTATATTAATGTAGTCACTTTTTAATGGTAACAAGACATTTGGCATTATCAGGACCCACAAATATTCCCCCATTGCATCATTATGCATTATATTCAACATTATATATAATATTTGAATGTAGTACCGACACTAAAACTCTATTTAAAACTCTAAAACTAATTTTTATTTTGGGAATTTGGGCATTTTTGTATTGCGATATATCGTGACACGATATATTGTTACTTACACCCCTAGTAAATATAAATGTGAGTAACTCTAAATGCAAGTAAATCTTCCCCTGGTCTGATGATAACACAGGCTGGATTGCGCAGTCTAAGGTCAGAGACATGTAATGACACCATATGCTCCCGAGGGCCCGTGATGCTGCATTAGCAGAGGATGTTCAGGAAGTGACATGTTGGCCCTCGAGTCCCATGCCGATGTTGACTAGACCCCTAGTGAGCTGACACCTGCTCGCTCACACACTTCCAGCCGTTCTCTTGAGATTTCCAAGAAAACGAGGCTGTGCCTCACGCAGATTTGACGTTATTATCCTCCCCTGCGATACTGGGCTTTGCTCATTTGTATCTCGCTGCTGCAGGCTCATATTGTTAATGCAGTTCCTCTTGATTCGGGCATGAATGGAGAGAAAGAGACTTTGGGGAAAGTGTGAGGTGGTGAAAATCCCGCTGTATGTGTTTAAACGCATCCAAGATTTAAAACTCTTGTATTGTGTGTGTATGTGGGATGTGGATAGACGGGCCCGTCTTGCCGAGAAGGGGTTATGTTAATATGATTAAATCGGATTACAGCGTTCATCTGCAGATCAAAGGAGCCGAACCAATTAGCACCCCCACCTTTAACACCGCCGACGACCGAGGCTGAACAACCGGGAGAGCCAAGATGGGCGCCTTTTATTCGCCGATTCTAAGAAAGAAATTTCAAGGAACTTGGATAATCTCTGTTTTTCCTTTCATTGGTGTGTGTTGTCTAAAAATGAGAAGGGATATCAAAACCATCCTGAAAAAATGCCTGTCATGCTCGTCTAGTGTGCGTGTGCAATGACTGGGCGCTTCAACAGAGATGCCCCCTGAATTGACATGAAAAAGCGCTGTGGACTCGTCCCAGCATGCTGTCAGGACTGAACTAAGACATTCAAATCCTCCTGTCACCCTCTTTAGCTTTCACTGGTTTATTCACTTCTTCTCGGAGAGCTGCAGCCAAACTGGACTCGCCTTTGTTCGGTCGGTGTAAGAAGCGCAGGCCATTCAAAGGACCGGCTGAAAACCCCGCGGCCCAGATTTATAATTCTGTTATTGCTGTCGAACACGAGCAAGCTTGTGTTGTCTCTCAGCAGATGTACTGAGAAGAGGTTTTGTTCAAGTACTCTGAACCCTTGTGTGATTGCTCTGTTAGTGCGGATCATTTGAATAAGTCTGAACATCTGAACGAACAAGCGAACCGAGACCCCTGGAAAGATGGAGAGAAACTCTGGTGCGGTTCGACTGAAATATGAACACAAATACATCTAAACAAACCACATCCAAACGAGGACACGATGCTCACAATTCTCTTTGAGCTACATTGCACATTACAGTTCCTTTAAAATTGTGTATAGTGAGTGTGTAGCACCCAGTTATGTGCAACCTGTCAATCATCTTGTCACAGTTAAAATCCTCCACATTCCTACAAATTCAATTTCCTACCTTATCGCAGAGAAATGTAGTAGCGTGTTGATCTGCCAGTCGTGGGTCTTTCATGTGGAGTCTCTCCTCATGTGTTTGCATAATGATGCATTTAAAAGTTAACGACAGCATATCTTTATAAAAGTTCACAATGCTGTCACAGATGAATCACTCACTTTTTTACTTTCCTGTAGCTCAAACAGTAGAGCGTTGGCGCTGCCAAGGTCATCGGTTCGATTCCCAGTGAAAGCAAGAACTGATAAGAATGTAAATGTGTACCTTGAAATGCAATGTAAGTCGCTTTGGATAAAAGCGTCTGCCAAATGCACTTAACCATTGGTCTCGAGCATCTGCCATTTTTGTAGTTTTTTAACTTTTTATTTGTAGTTCTAACCGAATACTCATCCAGGGGTGCGTTTCCCGAAAGCATCGTTAGCCAACTATGGTCGCAAGTTTCGTCGTTATCAGCAGTTCAACGATTTGGTGTTTCCCGAAACCATCGTTCCAACGAACGTTCGCAAACAGCATCGCAAACTTGTGTGGTTGGAACGACAGCTCTCGAGCTGTGGTTAGAAGCAGAGTTTCTAGTTTACATGAGATGTAGACTGAATAAATCCGTATCTTTAGCAAAATAAGCAAGCTGACGTTCAGTACAACCCGTGTTATTTATTTAGAATACATACAAATGTAATTTACGTCTTTTAGTTTGTCAAGAGATTTAAAGCACCGTTTTTGAAGACTGCGCATGTGCGAACGTGCTCTACTATGTAAGAACGAGCCAAATATTGAGTCTGGTAATAAAGCAAAATAACTGAGAATTTTTTTAAATGGTCTTCAGATGCCATGTCTGTAACTTATATGACAAAATCGAGCGTTAATTCGATCTCAAACAGATTAATTAAAATAAGTTATTAGTCCACCACGTGCAAGACGTCATAAACCAACGTGGTTGAACGATACTTTGCGACATACGGTTTCGGGAAACAGTCGTGACTAGCTAGTTGATTTCTCCAACGATGCATCGTACTATGGTAGTTAAGCAGCGAGCTATATAGTTGTACGGGAAACGCAACCCAGGTATTTTTGTAATACTATGATTTGGGACAAATTCTAATACTCAAATACTATTTAGGACGGAGTAGTATGCGAATTGGGACACTGCAACAGTCTTTGCTATTTGATAATTGCTTTAAGCCACATCGTGCCACAGCCCTAAGTAAACCATATGGATTTGAAATATAAATAATGACTAGTGGTTGACCGATATGTATCGCCAAGTCCCGTTTTTTAAATATCGCCATTGGAATCGCCGTATGTCGGAAGCGGGACTTTTATTTTGACAGCACTGAGAACGGCAGCGCTCCAATTCTCCATCTTCATTAGTTTACGGTCTCTGTTTATCAGTCCTATCTAATTAGATACAGCTGTTAAACAAAGAAAGTAAGTGGTATACAAACAAAGTTTTTTAGCGTTATACTATTAGTAATAAAAAGGCAAAAACTATTATACATTCTCATGTCATTTTCCCTTTGTGCTGTAAAATGAGTGTTTCTTTGTCTTTATTTAAAAAAAAAGGATTCCCATTACCAGATTACTGAGTGTTTACTACTTATTAATCTAATTTTTTATTTGTTCAATTTCTCTATTTGCGAAAAATACCGTAATATGATTACATAATTAAGAAGTGTTAACTTCTACAAATTTTCAAATTATTTATTTGTTATTTATTAAATATTAAGTAAAATAAACTAAATATAAATATATCAGCCACCTTGCTTAAGATATCGGGCATCAAAAAAATCCATATTGGTCGACAAAAAATGCTGGGTTGTTTTAACCCAATTTTGGGTCAAATATGGACAAACCGAAACGTTGGGTTAAAAATGTAATTTAAAAATGTAACCCAATGGCTGGGTTTGTGCATATTTGACCCAAAGTTGGGTTGGCAGTTTTTTTTTCATCTTTATTTGTTTTTTCATATGGGCTAGTCTTGAAACAGAAATGTCTGGGCAAATCCATTTACAACCTTTGACCAGTTAAAGAGATACTCTTGAAGTTTGTATTCTCATTCAGTCTTTTAAAGCAAATCCCAGGAAAATATAGCGTCTAACAGCGTGTTGCACTGGGATCGGGTCTGTGCTCTCGGACCTCATCCGATCATCATCACTAAAAGGCTGTCGCTGGCTCTGCTGTTTGTCTCTGAAATCCCGGGTTCATGTAAATTGAATGAGCGCTGCTGCATGTTTATGTGGCACTGGAGAGAAGCATGCACACAGTTTTACTCCATCACCACCAGGTCTGTGCGTGTAAACAAGTGTAGTCGGCACGCAGACGTCACGTCTATCTCGAACCTGCTGCGTGCGGGTCCGCATGAATAATTAATCCCACTCTCTTAGCATGATGGAGGAGACGTCAAGGCCTGCGGGGAAAGGCACTCCAGCTGGGACAAGAGGCTGTCTTGATTAAATATAAAAATGGTTTGTTGCTGCTGTTCATAGTGTTGTTTTTCCACTCCGCGTTTCCTGACTCGTCATTGCCTTCACAGATTTGTTCTTTTGTCATTTCCTCCTGAATTACAGAGAAGAGACCTCAATTTCCCTCTATAAACTTGAATAGCCTCTCCTCATGGGTTAGTTGGGATATAATGAGTAATTGGCACAAGACAAACACAGCATAAGTGTTCGAGGGCTTAAAGTTGCAGGCATTTTAAATAGCTCTCCTCTCCACCAATCAGAAACAGTGTATTTATACTTTCACGAGAGTGGAGAGCCATGAAAGCAGATGCACACACACAACATAAAAATAGGCTTGTAAAGGGGTATGAAGGGTTCACGGCCAGAGAACCCTTGTGTTTAGAGGGAAGGGCTCTGTGAAAACACAAATAATTACCCAGCTTTAGCCTGAGTGTCTCTTTTCCAGACACACACACACACACACACAGGCAAACACAGCTGCGTTGCGGGGAACGGTCTGTGTGACCTTCCACTGTTTTCCAGCTTTGAAGAGGCTGGCACGGCCCAAACTGGCAGCCATGCTGGAGTGACTCTCTATTGGACTGTCCATCTCTGTCCCCCGGTCTCTGTTTGCCTCGTGCTACTGAAGATCTGCTCTCGGTGGAGTCTGGTCTGTGCGGTTTGAGTTAAAAATGCGTACAAGAAAATACATGGGATTACCATACAAATATAATTTGAAAAATCATGTTTTTAGGCATGATTGCAAAATTACTTGCTGTGAACACGTAACATTGACCTCTTTTAATATATATATATATATATATATATTAGTATACATACAGTATACAGTTTTTATTAATATTTGTAAGCTTTAATATTATAAGCTTTTATATTTTCAGTTTTTGTAAAACAAAAGTGATTTCATTTTTATTTCAGTAATTTTATTACTAGTTTACGTTTTTTATAAATGTTTTTTTAATAGTTTTATTAATGATAGCAACATTGATATTGACTTCCAAAGGTACTTTTTTTTTTTTTTGTAATATGTTTTCTTGTTTGCTACAATCATTGAATGTATATGTTTTCCCATCATTTCATTTTAAAAACTAAAATAATTTTTTTTTAAATTTTTTGGCCATAAAGTCAAAATTTTCAGTGTGATACAACTGTCCTGCTATCATAATGAAAAAAGAGAAAAGAATGACATTTATTGAAAAGAAAACCAAGTAGTTTCATGCAAAATATGTTAATTTCTTAGGAATATATTGAAAAAATCTGCCAAATCAAAGTCATCTGGTGCGACCATTAAAGTCACATGGTGCAACCAACATGCAGAAAAAGGAAATTATACCATAGAGACAGACCCTTATGAATATATGAGGTTCAATAAGTCTCATTAATCTTAAAATTCGCTTTTTTATGATAAGGCGATGTTAGTTTAGGTTCATTCTCCTGGATGCTGCATTTGTGGAGCGTGTCCTTCAAGGTGGGATGAATTGGCCTCGCTGACTTTGATAAGGCGGCTTTAGATCTTAGCAGGGAATGGATTTGAGCGATGCTCATGTATTGATGGACAGCTTTGCTCTGCACATGCAGAAGAGATGTGGCTATCAAGGCAGCATTTAATGAATACGGAGAAATGGCAAGCTTCACAGTGTCTGTCAAATGTCTCCCTCCTACTCAAACGTGTTCTGCTATCGCCACATCCGCCTCTTCAATGGAGAGCTGGGGTCTAATGCAGTGCCCTGCATGTCATGTCTGTCTTTGCATTTACTGGCTTGATTAAATGTTGCTGAAAGTCCTTGTAAAGCAGCAGATATAGCCCTTTCCAATAGAATATTATTAATTATTCATCATATCCACCCTATATATATGATGTATGGAGAATATTAAATACCGCTAGCCCTCCATGTATTTATAGATTTTTCTGCTTTCAACAGGATTGCATCTTCCAGGTCGCATATATTGTGAAGGGAGGAGGCAAAACTTAATTTGTTTTAGTGCTGTGACGCATTGAGCCTTGTGCCCATGTGGACAATGAGAGTTTAAATCCGGCTCGCAACATCTTCCCGTTTTCATTCCTCTTATTCCTCCCCATCATTTTCTCTTCTGTCGCTCACTGTATCTATCAATAAAAATGTCAAAGATTCATAACCTACTGTAATCATGGTTTCTGCAGTATTGTGCAAACTAGACATATACAATGTACAGTTCCTCAGGCATCTCTCTGTGTCTTGTGTAGATTTTCTCGACTAGGATTTGAGCTTTTGTGCATGTCATGGCCTGAAGATAAGACTGCTTTTTTGATGGCATCTGTGTCAAGAGCTTCAGCATGTTCCTTCCTGTGTTTATGAGAGAGGCGCTGAGATGACAACGAGTAGATAGAGGAGAGAAAGATAGATCCCTCATCTCACAGTCACTTCAAGTAAATCCCCCCTCCAGCGTCCAAACACACAGAGCGGCAGCCGTGTCTCGTAAGACTTGACATTTCTGTTAGACGAACTGTATCTGGTGATGCTAATAGCAGATACAGTAATTCTCTGTATTCAGATTCAACATTGGGACAAACATACTATATCGATGAACCACGTTTTTTTTTTACGTTTAACGTCTACCTAGTCAAATATCCTACATCCGACTACAGATTTACCTGTCATGCAAACTTGACATGCCTGTCTGATGGTTTTAAAGGCCTGTTCACACGAAGACTAATATTTGGTGCGAGAATTCAGAGCGATTGCAATTTTAATTTTGAATGAATGATCTGTTCTGACCAACGCAAACATTCTCCTGTATTAATGAAGAAGTGTTTAAATCTCTAATCGAATGCAAAGAAAACTGGGCAACCAATAAGATTCACTCCTTGGTCACATGATGGCTCAAAAACAGAATACTAGGAAGAATATGGAAACATAGCAAATACAGATGATTAATCATTAAAGGATCACAATCTCGATTCAAACACACACGCGATTTTACTCCTAAATGACAGCGATTCAGCTCAATGACTGACCAACCTTTGACAAGTACGATCACAGCGAACATTCAGATCTGCGTTCTGATCCAGAGAGAGCAGTTGCCATGTATAGATATGAACTGATTTACTAACAGTCTTGTCAACCACACAGTATCATTATTTCTGTGTTAAATATTTTCTGTGTTCAAAGCATCACAGAAGTATTAAAATCCTTATAAAAGAAAGATAAAAGTTATAGTTCTGATATAAACACTGATGTCTATGTTAGAGATCAAAATAGAGGAAATCACCTTTTGATAGTGACTTGACCGCTTCAAATAACAATTGTATAATTACACCAGTAGGTGGCGACAAGTGACTGTTAAATTTATTTGTCATTGAATCATTCGTTCAAGAGATTCATTCAAAAAACGCTGATTCGTCAATGGAAAAAGTGAGTGAGTCATTGAATCATTCATTAAAAAAATATATTTTTTAAAGATTTTAAATAAACTGCAGGAATTAATGTTTGGTCAGAATCTCTAGTAAATTATATGTTGTTTAGTTGTCTGTTCAGAATCGTGATCTTTGTTTGAAACAAAAAAATTGTGATTCTCATTTTTCCAGAATTGTGCAGCCCTAATAGCGAATACAAAACGCACATATACACACAACGGTGGTTTGAAAACCCAAATACTATTTGACTTTCTTGTGTCCGAAACGTAAAGTTGCGCAGCTCTTTGTGTAACAGGGTAACCAGGGTATTTCTGCTTTTCTATAACAATGACACCTTAAAATAAAGTGTAACCCTTTCCTTTAGCAGGCCTGTAGCACAATGGTTAAACAAAGCTCTGTGGCATGAATCCATACAGAACAAAGGCATGTAATGGGGAACAGAAGAGAGTCAACTGCCGGACCGGAGAAAAAATTTTTCCTGGGAATCTCAGTGGGAACTGAACCTGGCTCTTAACCAGTGGAACCGGGGCAGATAGCATCAGTTCAAATAGCTCTAACTAATTACGGCTGCTCTACTTGGATTCAGTTTACCTTATCTTCGCAGTCGTGCTTGACTTTCGGACACTTAGCCTCCTCCTTTCCTGGAAGAAGGAGCTGCTGCGACTCGGGATAATGCTGCCTTCAAAGAAGTTTACGAAATGATTACACCAGAATACATGTGCAGTGTTTATTTGTTCCACACGCTCACTGAATTTTCTATTAAAATGCACAGTTCCGATCCTGGATGCTGATTGGTCAATACAGCGTCCAAGGCGTTCTGTTATTTCCTAATGGGAGAATGCCATTTAATGAATTGCATCGTTTTAATGAAGCATTTTGTCCAGAATATTTTTTTGCTTAATGCATTAAGGCACGCGAGGCCTTTAGCCGTGACTATTTTCCCTATACCGTATTGCTTAGTTGGAGACAAATACGGACCAACACTGTCATTGATTTTTTTTTTTTTTTTTACCCAACATGGATTGACTTTTGTCTTTTAGTGGACTTCTTTTTAGTGGATGTGTTTCATTGAGTTAGCCTGGGTCTGGCGTTGACTCTCCTCAATGACTGCACCATGAGAGATTAGATCAGGAGCTTGTCTCGGGAGTTTAGAGTTGTTAGTTTTAGAATCGCTCTCTAATTAAAAAGGTTTAAGAGGATCTACTGCTCACTGGCTCTGGTAATGAAGTACATGGTGCCAAATAGAAAAAATATCCGTGTGTGTGTGTGTGTGTGTGTGTGTGTGTGTGTGTGTGTGTGTGTGTGTGTGTGTGTGTGTGTGTGTGTGTGTGTGTGTGTGTGTGTGTGTGTGTGTGAGAGAGAGAGAGAAAGTGTTTTATACAGTAGGCCAAACAATGACAACATTTAAGGTTTAAGGGTAAGTTTTTTTTTTTATGTTTTTGAAAGTCAATAATACAGTAAAACAAAAATACAGAAAACTGTAATATTGTGGAATATTAATACAGTTTAAAATAACTGTTTTCTATGTGAATATATTGTAAAATGTAATTTATTCCTGTGATGCAAAGCTGAATTTTCTGGAGTAATCCTTCTAATATGCTGATTTGCTGCTTAAGAATAACTTTAAAACAGAGAGAGAGAGACGAACGCAGTATGAGTTGATTTCCTGGTTTTTGAAACTCGATGCTGCTCGGTGCTTGACTTTGCAAAGCTCTGCTGGAGTATATTGATTTTTCTGGTGTGCATGTGAGGGAGGAAAAAGGGGAAAAAAACGCTGTATTGTATTGCATTAAAAAAATCCATAGTATATCTAATTACGACCACTTCATTTTCTTTACTATTAGGACAGAAAGATAAATGTTTCTGTCCCTCCTGTATTATTTGCTCATCTGCCTCGGGCCACTGGAGATGAAGAGCACAGCACAAACTCTCTGGTTAGCAAAGTGCAACGCATCACTTTCACTGTGAGATGCTTGCAGAGACATGGCCAGTTTATCATTCCAGTGACAAACAGGACAATGAAGTTTCTCAATGGATGAGCAAAAGGCTTCTGCTAATAGAGAGCCTGCCACTGCAAGACATACAGGACCCGTCAAAAGTTTGGAAATATATAAAAAAAAGTTTTTGATTTGCTTAGCAAGATTGCGGCGCATTTCTTATAATGGGAAAATGTAGCATGCAAGCCATTGAAAGTGCACTACATTGACTGAGAATAAGGATGGACGCGGATGTGCACTGCCTTTTTGACTGTTTATACACTGCAAAAAAATATTTTCTTAGTATTTTTTTTCTGGTTTCCAGTCCAAATCTCTAAAAATTCTTAAATCAAGATACATTTACTAGATGAGTAAAATGCCGTAATGTATTATGTCTTGGTTTTTGGGGAATAAAATTTAAATTAAAGTGAGTTTTTGATTAAAACAAGCTAAATTATCGGCCAATGGGGTAAGAAAAATATCTTGTTTCCATTTGAATTAAGATTATTTTTCTTACCCAATTGGCCGATAATTTAGCTATTATCGCCCCCCCCCCCCCCCCCCCCCCCCCCCAGAAAACAAGACACAATTCTTAAATCAAGATGCATTTACTATCAGTAAAATGCCATAAGATATTATGTGTTATTTGGACTGGAAAGACAAAAATACTGAGTAAGAAAAGCATTTTTTTGAGCAGACAGTGCGCCGGATTATTCTGATGATGAGAATCCCGTCTTGCAGAGACCGGGGAGATATACTTTCGGGGTGATCCCTACAGCGAGGATGGAGTAGACAGCCCATCATTAGGTCACTGCACTCCTACACCCCCCTCTCAGTGTCTGTGGTCCTGCCGCAGGAGGTGCCATTATTTATTGATAGAATTTGTCTATCCATGGTGTGTCATATTGCTGTAAATTCATCTGGTTCACTCTTAATGTAGTTAATGCATTCAAGCGTATTGCACACAAGCCTCAGTATTTAACACATTTGCTTGACATCCCAAAAAGTGAGAATTCATATTAGATGCATCAGTATATTTTTTACTATGTTGCATAGTTGTATCTCTAGTCACTGTCTGCTTCGTATCATTTGCTGAGAATAAAAGGAGAAGACTTTTTTCAGTCCTCTTTGACCGTGTCCTTGTGTCTGCGCTGCTTTGATGATGGAGGGAGATCGAGTTTCAATCAGTGTGGTTAATTACTATGTCCATCTGAGGTGAGAGGTTCGGCGTGCAGCGAAGCATTCCTGGAGCCGGGAAATTACCTGTGTGCTCCGGGGATTTGCTATCAGCTAGAGACAGCTCGCCGACTCCCAATATCAGATTCGTATCGTCTTATTTTCATTCATTTGCTGCTGGAAGGCTTTTCTGCGGCACTTGGACTTCCCTGCCCTCCCCCCCGGTTGAGCTGCACTGCTTTAGATGCACCTTTGTGGGGTTTCCATCTGCATGTGTCCTGTTACTTTCAGATCCGTTGGGGCCGTGACACACCAAGTCCACTGTTAGCCAGTGTGAGCGTCTGTCGGTCTGGCCCCATCTGTGACACTTCGGCCGATTCACATGTTGGATCAGTGTCTTGGCCATCGGTGAGCGAGATCACTCGGTTCTCATCCAACGACGTAACTCGCTGGTTTGGAGTCATTTCAACCTAGGGTCCTTTGCACGATGACCTCGAGCCAAACAACCGGGCAACGGGCTTTTCCCAAATCACAGAAGTGACCTCGCTGTCCGGGTTAGCGGTAGCATAAGCCATCAGGCAAATGTTATTTAAAGGGGTGGTAAAATGCTATTTTCACAAGAAAAAATAAATCTCTGATGTCCCCAGAGTGTGTGTGTGAAGTTTTAGCTCAAAATACCTCACAGATATTTTTATATATTGTGCCTGGCCCTTTAAATTCAAATGAGCCGCTGCAGAGGGCGGGGTTTCAAGAGCTGGTGTGTGTTAGCAGCTGCGATTACCTCACGCAGACACACACGAACTGTTCTGCCTTTAATGTTAAAATGGAGTCAGACAAAGATGGAGAGACTCAAGAAGAAGCGAAAACATGTAGAAGCAACAGGACGTCTCTGAATGGTTAGTTGATGAAGTTATGTTGCTGATGTGGAGTTAACTATCTTCAATTAGCATATTCTGTAATGATAATCTATAAATTGCTCGGATAGGAACTGTTGTGAGATGGGGGGGGGGGGGGGGGTCTCGTTCTTACGTAGAGCACATTCACACATGCTTTAAATCTCTTGACAAACTAAAAGATGGAAATGACATTTGTGTGTATTCTAAATAAAATATATAGATTGTACTGAATGTCAGCTTACTTATTTGGTTCAAGATAAGGATTTAATGAGTCCACATGTCATGCAAACACACAACTTTGCGATGCTGTTTGCGAATGTTCAAATGAAACACGGGAAACTCACCCCTGGTTGGCTGGTCAGTTTAGCGAACGAGTCAGTGCATGAGAACAAAAGCGAAAGTGATGACAACGAGCAAAGAAGTCAAGACGGCACAGACAGAAGGCTGTATAATTTTACCTCATCTGACCTGAGCATTGCAATATTTTTTTTTGTGTGGAGCATCCCTAATCCACAGGACTGTAGTATCCCGATTGTCATTTTTTGATTAATGCTTCGCCAGTGCAAACTCCACAGTGGACTATTACCCAGTTGCCCATGTGGCAAACGGAGGGGAACCACATGAGCTGAGGTTGTGATTTGGGACGGGGCCTAAATTGAGTCTCTTGTGCATTTCACATGAAGAGCTCTATAGTTCTCGTCTATGTAGAGGGTTGCTAAGTCTAAGTTTGTAATGTTCAAATAAGGTTACAATAGCAACGTGACTAGCTATGTTCTGGAATAATGCTATCGGTTTTATTTTGGATGTCAAATCTAATATAGATTGCATTATAAACTTTCCAGTTCTATATAACGTGTGCTTTTTCACGTTTCGTAGAAGCTTGTAATACTAAAATTTCCAAATGGAAAAAAGCTTAAATATCACTTGGATGTAGGGCTGTGCGATATGACGATATATATCGGATGGACGATATAAAAAGTTTATCGATTCATATTATGCTCTATCGTTCATATCGTGGTGTCGCAAAAAACATTGTTTACGGCAAAACTTTTTCATCATTTGGAGGACTGCAATCTTACACGCCGCCATGAGAATGCAGGCAGAAACGTGAATAACGTGGCGAGTGAAGGGTGACAGAACCGGTGTTTCCGAGCAGGACCAGCCAGGACAAACCGAGGAGCTCGTTCCTAAATGAGGGGCTACCTCTGTAGCCTGAACATGATTTGGTTAAATTTCTATATGTTTGGTTGACTATTATATTTTGATAATGAACATGCTGCTATGTCAAGTTAGCAATGCAAGAACGTGTGCGCGTGCCGTGAAGCGTCGGCGCGATCACAGGAACAGGAATCCGCTACTCCGTAATTTATGGTCATACGGATAGAAGCAAGAAATGATTCAAAACTGTAAAGCCGTAAAATACAGAAAACAAGCTTGATTCCCTTTTCTACCATCTCGGTTTCCTTTTTGTGAACGTTGGACCCTGTCGCATGATCCGAAGCTCAGCAAAATGCTTCCTATCGTTTTGTTAATCTGTAATTATTTAAGGCAAATAGCCTATATTTCGCATATCGGCCTATATATTAGTTTTATATATTTAGCTTTATTCTGTTTTCTCCGTTCACAGAAGCGCTTTAAGTGCGTGATGTGACGTTGTGTGGATCCATGTTCTACACTATCCTGCAATTTTCGCTGGTTTCAAAAAAACAAAAAGTTGCATATTACCTGCTATTCATTTTCACTGAAATGTAGGCCTAATTTCTTGACAGTTGGTGACATACAGTATATAAAACTAACGCCAGCGCATTCCCATTGCGACTTATCAATGATGACTGACAGCTGAGCATCCAGCATTTCACTCACGTTGGATAGGCTATGCGCGTCAAGATCACATTTGCTCAGTCTGTACTATTTGAATTCGTGATTGGTTGACTGGCAAATTAAAATAGTTAACAGAACGATAAAATAACGTTGTTAACTGGTTAATGGCCATTTCAAATAAGCATGTCTGTTCAGAACGATTAAATTTGATTTGGTTTCCGTTTCTGGTTATGCTCCTGTCAAAATTTCGTTTGTTTGTTTTCGTTCATTGAACAGGTTCGGAGCCCTGATTGCTGCTACATTTTAAACATCTTCCATTGAATTTTTACAATTGGTATTTTATATAGCAATATTTTATGTTGGGCCTGTAATCATTTGTTTTTGAAAAGTGTTTTATATTTCGTTCATATTTTATATTTCTACATTCTTAATCAAACATTCGATTAACATTTTTTTTGAGAATATAAAAATATATCTATATATATATAAAAACATTTTTGAGGATATACTTAATATAAACTCAATATATATATCAACTTTTCTTTTATTTGATATATGCTAAAAGTATTTTCCATGTAGTAATTATATATATAAATTATTAATTGATTGAATTTTCAGAAAAGGTACTATATCGTGATATATATCGTTATCGGGATATGAGATTACTTATATCGTGATATGAGATTTTGGTCATATCGCCCAGCCCTACTTGGATGTAGGGCTGGGCGATAAAACGATAACGATAATTATCGCGATATAATTTTTCTCGATAAAACGATATCAAGAGCTCGATAAATGTTCGATAATGTTTTTGCGCCAAAAGCGGAACGAATCTCATTTGAACCGCGCGCCACACGGACCGTTTATCCGCTCGGCTCAAAGTCCAAACGGCAGCGCAGCGCGAGCTCACTAGAGCAGATGCGTTTACTCTGATCGCTCTCGGTCACTAGATCCAGTGAGAGCGCTTGAATTCAGGGAAGAACACAAATGTCTCAGTGATTTAAACCAGTTTAAAGGCAGATGAGACCGCGCTGACGAACAGGAGAAGCACTGTGCGCAGCGATACAGTCAGAAGGCTTTTCCGTCTACACATTCCCGTCATTTACCACGGATTTAACGTTACTGTAACGTTAGCCTAGTAATATTAACTGCACCATGAAATGTGGGATATATATTGAATTGTATAATATTATTAATGTAGACAATGTATTAAAGGACTAATGAATACAATTACAGTTTTTAATAATGTATTTAGGCTACTGGTTTTCATAAATACCATAGAAACCATAAGGTTACATTTTATCTGTGGTTATCATGATCCAAATGCATGTTCTGGATGGCCAATGGTTAATTTTAATAGAACTAAAGAATATTACATTTTACCAAATAAAAAATAACGTTGTTACTTTTTTTAACAGATGTTACTGTTTTTGTTAATGAACATAAATTGTATATAGTTAAATCTGCATCCTAACTCAAGCTAATACTACTGAAATAAATATATTTATTTTGTTAAGGAAAAATGGCAAATGTTTGAATGTTCTACCTCGGATTTGTGAAATGTTCACCTGTTTGGCAAGTGTTTGATATGTTCTGATAAAAGTACTCGGTAGTTTAAAAACACAACGCTCTGGTTTCTACAGCTTTCACTTAAAAATCTGTCTTTAAACTTGAAATAAATAAAGATTTGACATTTATCGATAATTATCGATATCGACTGATATAAAAAAAAATATTGTGATATTTTTTTTTGGCCATATCGCCCAGCCCTACTTGGATGCAAATCCATCATTAACTCTGTGGTTTGCTAAACCGAAAATTAAAAATGCAAAGAAATAGTCTAGCAAAAACATTCAAATTATGTCATTTACTCATTCGAAACCCGACTTTCTTTCTTCCCCTGAACACAAAAGGAGGTATTTTGCAGAATGTCCAAGATGCTCATTTCCGTGCAATGAAAGTGGACTATGAGTTGTACTGCCAAGCGCTAAATAGGAGAGAAAAAGCACCTTTAAGCCTCAGAAAGTTGTGCTGTATTCTAAGACTTTAGCATGGATTAAAAACTTCTTTTGTGTTTCACAGAAGGAACATCACAAGGGATTGACTTGAGCGAGGGTAAATGATGACAGAATTCACATTTTTGGTTGAACCATGATTTCACATTATAGGAATATTTCACGAAAAAGAAAAAATCTGTGCTCATTTAGTGTCGTGTCGTGACTTTCCTTCTTCTGTGGAACATTAAATACAAATATGGCGACGTTGCGTAAATCAATGATAGCAAAATTTTTATTTGGGGTGAACTATCCCTTATATTTATATATAATTTATAAAGGAATCGTTTTGAATAGAAGTGTAATGGTACACAGCAGCAAAAGAAAGGTGTTGTCTTTTGTTTCACGGGTCTATCAGAGTCAAAATTAATTAGGCTAAATATCTCGTAATTCTGCTAAATACGGTAGCGGAGGGACAGAATTGGCTTAAGCTTGAGCTCAGGATTTTTTTAATCCTTGGAAATGCGCCCTGGCAGGAGGAAGAAGGATAGCTTGAGGTGTTTCGAGTTGCGAAAATTGTATCCTTTCGCCTGTGTTCTGCCAGCTGAGCGTGTGCCAAACTAATAAAGCCGGCATTGGAGGCCTACCAATCATTTTGTACAGCCGTTACACCTTGGACCCTTGTTGAGAGGGCAAAGCCACTATCTGAACATCCAGACTGTGGGGTGAGGGGTCCTGAGTGGGAGAGAAGCCTTTGTTCCTATAGATGAAGTGGGCATCTGTGAAACGCAGAACCGGAAGTGAGTGAGTGCTGAAGACAATAGAGAAAGCAGCATTCACTGTGCACTCCTTTATTCTGTGGTGACGGTGACCTTTAAAAATGGCTCATCTTCCCACCCCACTATTATCACTGCAGTCTATCCTTTCTGAGATTTGAGAAGAGGTCAGCTTTTAAATGGCCAAACAATAAAACATGACTCATTTAAATGGATCAATAAACCCTAAAGTATACTTGATACAAGCCAACTTCCGTCAATATCCAACAAGAAACTGGGTGCAATTTACTCAGTGTAATACAAATATCTTAAGATGACATTTTTAGCCAATAATCAATAGAAATTATATTTTAGTTATCATTGAGAAAATTAAATCTAGTTTGGGACAATTACACCAATTTTCTTCCAATTTTTTATTACGTAATTCATCCACACGTAATTCTAGTTTATAATTTAATTTATATTATTTATAGCAATACATATTATATAAATTATTGGAAACATTTTTTTTTTTTCAGCATGAATCAAAAGCAGTACAAGAAATGTGACCATGATATATAAATGTTTTATTTTTTAAATATATTTTTAAATAATACAGGACAATCTTTAAAAAGGTATTTGATTTATATTTTTTAAAAAATGTTTAAAAAAATTTTTTGTAAAATGTATCATAACTGAGAAAGTCTTTGAAAATATATTTTAATTATTTTTGGGGGTGAAATGTGATCTAGGCATGTGATAAACTGGTTTCCTGAAATTCACCTAAGTTGCCACTAAAGGACAAAGAATATCTTGAGATTGTAAATTTTTCAGCATTTCATTCCAAGGTGCCCTTAAGGAACAGTGCTAAATCTTCCTGAATATGAGTAATATGTGTTTTATATGAGAATGAGGCCCAGATTCAGCTTTCAGCACATGATCATAAAGCACACATGGAGAGAAGAGTTTATTACACTGGTTTTAATATGTGAGATCTCCACAGGGAAGTCCAAAAACCAAAGTTACTCATCCTTGAGTCAGTTCTCTGACTCTCAGAGCCTCGTCTCTTGTAAGCGGATCTCTGATGATTCCTCACTGTGTTCTGCAGTGACAGATGGGGATGTAGTGATGCTGGAAGATAAAGGCAAGCCTGGGGAGACGCAGACAAACTAGAGGTGGACAGACATGAAAGGAAAGGCATTCCAGTCGGACTAATGAGCCTGAACGGGAATGACAAAGAACAGAGATACAGAGTCTAGGAGAGTCGAGGAAGCTGCTTGATATGTTGGAAAAATATCTGTACCTGCATGGGACTGGCTGTTTTTCAAAGCGCCAAGGCTTTTTGCTCAAGTATATTTATTTAGCTGAAGGTCAAACGGCTCAGAAGCCCCTTCTACTCAATAATGCAAAGCCGCGGGGCATTTTCCCCATTGTGGATCACCTAGAAACAGAAATTCTGTTGGAAGGCGTTCTCGAATGTAATTTCCAGATGTGATCCCGTTGATTAATAGCGAAAACTGATATTTTAACTTATTACTCTTCTTTCGCTGTGGTGTAATACAATTACCTGTTTTAGTTTAGTCTCAAAGGCTGCTTTGTGTTCATTTAATGTGAGCTCTTTTATTCCGGGGTTTTGTTTTGATTATATGTTTTTGTGGACTTCCCAATAATGCTTTCTGGAAATGACCCGAGCCTCATTAAGAGGCGATCTGGAGGCAAAGTGGTCTTTGGTCGCTCTGCTGTTTCTGTGGAAAATGGGGGCTGTGTACAGGACCTGATTGGCACAGCTCAGTCTTTGTGTGAGAGCCGATGGGGACCATATGGCTTCCTGTTGTGAAGAAACCAGGTACAGGGGGTCGTTGTTTTGGAAGAACTTCTCTATGTGGATATTTCACTCACACATTAGCGGTGTGTTAGAGCACATTTATCATAATATAACATGAGAATATTAAGAAGTTGTCTTTAAAGGGTTATTTTACCCAAAAATGAATATTCAGTCATTAATGCCTCACCCTCATGACTTTCCAAACCCGCAAGACTTTCGTTCATCGTTGGAACACAAATATTTTCATATTTTTGATGAAATCTGCAAGATTTCTGTCCCTCCATTGACAGTCTATGCAACTACCACTTTGATGCTTCAAAAAGTTCATAAACAGATCGTAAAACTAATCCTATGAATTGAGTCCAACATTTCTGAAGAGACTCGAATGGTCCAACCAGACTCTCTTACATTTCATTTGTACAGAGAGTCTGGCCTCTCTCCATTGACGAGCGTTAACTTCCTTGAAGGCGGGTACTCTGTTGAAGTTTAAAACTATTGGATCTGGCCGGAGCCACTCTGGATCTGCCGTAACCAATCGCTAACGTTTGGTCGTGACGAAACTTCAACTCAAACTAGCGCACGACCTCAACGTCATCGTTCTTAGCCACTCCCTCTGTTCACTGATTGACAGGCTAAACATAACCAGCAGCTCAACCGAACCTGCTTTACGCACGAGAACAAACTTCAAGCACAAACATGTTGCGTAACACATGAATGAACCTCACTGGTTCTCATGCATCAGGTGAACATGCTTGAGCTTCCGTTTACCTCAACTGATGAATGAGTTGATGAATGTTTATATGTGAATAAAAGCCTATATTAAATCTGTTCATCATATAGCCTAAATTAATCGAGTTCGACTTCAGAATCATTGGACTAAACCGCTCAATACATATGGATTAGTTTTATGATCTCTTTATGAATGTTTTGAAGCAACAAAGTGGTAGTTGTGTAGCTGTCAATAGACAGACAGAAAGCTCTCAGATTTTATCATAAAAAATATGAAGATGAACAAAAGTCTTACGGGTTTGCAACGACATGAGGGCGAGTAGTTATTGACAGAATTAAAAAAAAATGGTGAATTAACCCTTTAATTCTCGGCTTAAAATACATGTTAGCTTTCCTGACCTCTCTTGAGATCTCTAAAACATATTATAGTCACAGTAATACTTGGTGATTATGAAGAGCTTTCTATGTCTATCTTACTCGTTCGTCCTCAACAGTCTGACAGACACTTTATAGAGGCGAAAGGTTTTGAATGAGGCAGATTTTTTTTTCATATCTGCCTGGCTTCAGAAATTTCTACTGACGGGAGCTGTAGATTTAAAGTGCTCTTTGGATGTGGAATAAAATGGATTTCACAGGACTAGGGACGGGGGTAACGGCTCATACTTATCAAACAGACAACCTCATTTTCTCTTGGTTCCCTGCCCTGGACTGCAGAACACATTTTGAAGTCAATGTCTGCACAGTGAAAAGGAGAATAGATTATACTTCTGTCTGTAATATGCTTCCAAAGATCACTCTATTTAGTCACTAACAAAAACATGTGATGGTACAACCATGTGTTTTCGACAAGTACCACAGCAGGAAAATGGTATTCTTTAGTACATGTGCATTAATTGGCATTTCCAAACTTTGTGTTTGGATAGAAATTCATCCATTTAACATATTTCCTGTTAGCATAAGGAGATTAATTGTGCCATATACTGGGCTTGACAAGTTCAAAATGGTTGAGGTGGTTAGTGGGTAACCATTTTAGAAATATTCCAGCAGGGATGGTCAAGGTTGTTCTTTCTCTTTTTTTTTCATTATTCATAATTTATGTGACAACATTCCTGTGGAAATCCAATATTCTTCTGACCTGCTTAGTATTTAAAATGATTCACAGCCGAAAGAAAATATCTAATATGAATTTCAAGTGACTCTAAAGATTGTGTGTAATTGGTCTATACTGCACTATTTCCTCTGTGTTTTGAGGCCATTAAGTTATAATAATTTGGTTAAATCTTGAGCATAAATATTTGAAAAATTAATGACTCATTAGAAGTGCGACTGATATTTGCATGTTTGTGGAAATTCCTTGTAATATCCAATCCAATCAAATATACTTAGAGATGCACCAATATAGACATTTTTGGGTGATACAGATATTTAGATATTTAATTAATGGCTGATATCCAGTAATATACCGTATTTTTTTACCATTTACACTGAGTGAAATCCTGTGCTTTAGTGAAATTAAAACATTATTATGTAGACAAAAGAAAATCATAACTGATTAGTACCATTGAAGGGAAGAAAAATTTGAATTGGCCTAATTAAAAAAATTATAATAATACTTTGAGCGATACAAATGTGATCTAAGATATATTGTGCATCCATAGACCATGTTTAACGCTGAGTAGCTTAGGCAATTTAATTTACTGTACTAAAATTCAACCATAAATTCATCCAAATCCCATTTAAAGGTCCTTGCACACTGAGTCTGATATTTTCACACATTAAAAAATAAATACGACCTCATGTTGTGACAATCACGTTTACACACTGCCTCCGAAACTTTTGTCCGTCATAAAAAAAAAATGGCATCAGTTTAAATTTTTCGCATCTGTAGCAACCATTTTGTTCACGGAAAATTGGTGGTCTGGTCTTTTTTTTTAAATATGTGGCTCCAGTATCGCTAACCAAGCACTGAACTGAGCCACTGACATCCTGAAGTAACCTTTGAATAGCTCAGGATAATCCCGCAGCTCCTTGTCCTTGATAAGGTGGAACTCTCCTTATTCCTCTCCACGCAATCTCAGGGTTAGATGGACCCAATATTAAATAATACGCTTCGGACTCAGTGTGCAAGGTTTCTGTGTGTGACGAATTTTTAGGATGACGAATACAAAAAAATGCATAGGAAAATTTCGGACATTAAGAATCCAGACCAACGGCGTTGCACGCCTCCTCTGTGCACGATCCAAACAGCCGCTAACATGCTAATGATTAAGTGTGCTGATCTTCTGATGCTCTGCTGCAGGGTGGTATTCCCTTCTCACCAGGCCTCTCCATCTGTGAGATCTCCCTTTATTACTGTGCAGTCACTTATGTGTTGTACTGTCTCTTATTAGAAAGTACTATGGCGGTAACATGGTATAGTGATAGTATTGGATGGTTGGGGTGTAGCGATACCCTCATGTCACGATTCGATACAAATCACGATACTGAACTCACGATATATTATTGCGATACTCCAAGACATATGATAAAAGATTAACAAAAAATTTACTGTTGATTAAAATGCTAAATTTGATATTACATTGTTGGTGTAAATGAATAGACTTGGATTTGGTGCTGCTAAACCCAATCCACAGGACAATAGAGACACCAGAATAACAATATTCATGATTCTGAAGCTGAAAATACAGATTTATTTTACACGAATATGCTTGTGCTCTTTTACTGACTAGATATATTTAAAATAATGTTGTCACTTCTTTTTACTGGTAACAAGACATTTGGAATTATCAGAACCCACAAATATTCCCCCCATTACATTATTATACATTATAGTCAACATTATATATAGTAGTTTAATGTAGTACTGACACTAAAACTGTAAAATAAAATGCTCACACAGTCATTTTTATTTTTAAACTATACACAATATGTGACCCTTGACCACAAAGCCAGTCACTTAATTTTTTTTTTTTTAATTAAGATGTATACATAATCTGAATGCTGAATAAATATGCTTTCCATTGATGTATGGTTTGTTAGGATATAACAATATTTGGCCAAGATACAACTATTGAAAATCTGTAATCTGAGGGTGCAAAAAAATGGAAACTTTGAGAAAATCATCTTTAAAGTTGTGCATTTATGTTCATGATTGTGGTGCATTCACTCACAAAAATAAATGTTTTATATATTTACGGTAGGAAATTTACAAAATATCTTCATGGAACATCGATCATCAAAAATCGATCATTTTGATAATGTATTGTTTGCTATTGCCACAAATATACCCTTGCGACTTGTGACTGGTTTTGTGATCCAGGGTCACATATATATTGTCACTATCCACGATACATATTGTTGCATTTTTGTATTGCGACACGATATATTGTTACACCGTTATTGAATGGTAATAGTATGGCACTTTAATTTCTTTCCCTCGTTACACACCAGAAACCTTCTACAGTTCATATCAGTGTAAGTGCTGATGTCATTAGCAGTAGGACATATTGTGCCTGAAATTCATGTAAATATTTAAATTAAACCTCTCACTCAAGTTTTATGATGATAATATAAACTGAAGCACTACACCTAGTGAAACTGTCTCAGACATTTAGACACCACTGAACACCACAGTTTATTGGTGTCTGTTATAAACACTATGAATTCTTTGTTGAAAGCTATATAACAGTTACCTCTGGACTACGAAGTGTTTGTGACCGGAAAGTTCATCTATCTTTCAGGAATTAATCTAATCCAGATGTGTTTATGCTGGAACCACCGTTGCCTCGCATCAGTCTTAAGGAAACTATTCGAGGAAAGCTTAACATTTGCCAGAGTGCAATTATCTTATATAGCAGGAGAACAGTCCAGCCAACGAAAGCAGCTGTTGCAAAGCTCTCTGCGCCGTTTCTATAGAAGTCCAAATGCGAGTCAGACATAGACATAAGTGCTTCGTTCCAGGAGGCCTTTCTAAGTCGACAGAGGGTTGACCACTATTACTATACCCATAGACCCTGAAACTGACCAACAACCCCAGACTCCATTACAGGAGACTGTAAAACCGTGTGCAATAGGAAATGTGCCTTCGCTGTGTGAATGGGCCATAGAAACCCCAGCATTAAAGAGGGCTATAGTTACTTCCAAATGTCTTTGCCATTAAACAAGATATGTTATTACTCAAGTAGGTAGCTAAAAACTTCAACAGTTCAGCTGTATTCATCTTGTCCATGAACAGCATTTCACTGCGGGAAGGAGACGTCACACAAAAGTGAGCAACTTAACCCCTGCCCGAAGTGCCCTCCCTCAAGGTTTTTAGCCTTCCAAGGTCCTTCCAAAGCATCCACTTTAAGGGCTCGGAGGGAGTAGGACATGGGGATGCTCACTTACAACGGGAATTCGGCCTTACCATACGGAAGGCAGTTTATGCTAATGGCCCCCTTGTGGCAATGCTGAGACTGCAACATATTGCGTTAAATGATTGGTTGACTTCAAAATGAAAATTCTGTCATCATTTACTCACCCTCAAGTTGTTTCAAACCTGTATGAATTTCTTTCTTCTGTTAAACACTAAGAAGATAATTTGAAGAATGTCGGTAACCAAACAGTTGATTTACCCCATTGGCTATCATAGTATTTTCTTTTCTACTATGGAAGTCAGTGGAGTCCATCAACTGTCTGTTACCATTCTTAAAAGTATCTTCCTTTGTGTTCAGCAGAAGAAAGAAATTCATACAGGTTTGAAACAACTTGAGGGTGAGTAAATGATGACAGAATTTTCATTTTTAAGTCAACTATTCATTTAAGAATTGTACCGTGCCACATTTGGGAATGCATTGAGTTCCTACACATTATGCACTACATCGGGGTAGCCAACCCTGCTCCTGGAGGACTATTTTCATTTTGCTGACTTCAGTTTTGACCCTGTTCCAACACACCTGCCTGTTATTTTCAAGTAGCCGAGTTGGTTTCAAATCAAGCTGGAAAGCAACAGTTGATTTGGATAACACAACTGGACCCACCTCTCTAAAGTTCTCATTTGGCAATGGATGTATATCTCAAAGTGAATTGTAATTACTCAACTTTTGGTTGTAGTCCTGGAGTGTTACTTTCCCCAGTGAAATAAATAATTTTGCAGCATTCTTGGAAATTGCATCACCTCCCCTAAAGCGCCCTGAAATTGATGTCTCCTCACATTTCCACGCAGGTTGTAGAATGTAAAGTAAATTCTTTATCAAATGCATTGCATACTCTGGCAGTATGTGATTCCAACATAACTTCAGCTTCAAAACCTAAGAGTTGATGTAAGGGCGACCTCATTAGCAGTGATCCCAGACATTAACCCTTGAGTTAAAATGGCAGAATTATGACTTTTGGTGTGCCGGCCCAAGTCATGCCAGCTCTTTGTAGACTAGCCATAAACCAGTCTTGACTGCTTTTTAGCTATATTTAGCAGCATTCAACCCATCACTTTGTGCAGAGTTTTTAAAAAAAGCCTTAAAAAGCTCATTATTCATTTCCCATCCAAGATGATTCAAGTTATTTATCCACACAAAGTCCTGATGACTCTCGAGGCCAAGATTTGAATAATTTATGAGGACAAATGTGAATAAATTGTGCTTAGTTTGTGCTTAGTTCCAACCCCCATTTGCTTTTAAATGAGCAACATGGGATATTCAAATGTCTCTTGATGTCCAAGGGCTCTGTTGTTAACTTACGTTTATAATTAAAATGATTTATAATGCATTCGCTCATTGTAATCCCCACTTTACCGCAACGTTTGGTCTTTTCTGGACACTAGTAATAAAGTTTTGACATTTGAATGAATGTGTTTGGAACTCGAATGCAAGAATAAAAGAAACCGAGATGAAAAAATGTTGAAATATATTTTTAAAAAATTGGAATTAAAAAGCTACGGCCCGTGTTCATCCACGCAAATGTAATTTCATTAAGCAATGATGCAGATACAGTCTGTTATTAAATTCCTAATCTCTAAACCCAAAGTTCAAGCTAATTTCAGTTCATCATATTGTGTGATGATGAGAAATCCAGTGCTGATTTTATCCTCTTTCTCCGTAGGATCAGCATTGAGGAACTTCAGCCCATTCCAGTTCTCCACGGAGCCGTCAGATACGCTGGTTGTGCGGGGAGCGCCGGCGCAGCTCAACTGCTCAGTCCACGGCGAGTCTCCTGCCAAGATCGAATGGAAGAAAGACGGCTCTTTCCTCAGCCTGGCCTCAGATGATCGCAGGCAGGTCCTGGCCGACGGTTCTCTGCTCATCAGCTCAGTGGTGCACTCTAAACACAATAAACCCGATGAAGGGGTTTACCAGTGCGTGGCCACTATAGACAACCTGGGCACCATCGTTAGCCGTACAGCTAGACTCAATGTAGCAGGTAAGATACGTGGTTTGATACACCTATATGCACAGCATTCGGAATATATGCACCATATATTGACCCGTGTTGGGCAGTGGTTCTCAACTGGTTTTGCCTTAAGACCAATGTTGTTATAAATGCAAGGACAGTATGACAGCAAAAAGAGTCTGTCCTGTCTTCATCCTTCAGCGCTATTGCCTGCAGTGGAGTTCAATAAGTCAGTCAGGGCATCCGCTGATGCAGCATCAATGTTGTAAATGTCTGAGCGCAGGTATATATGGCAGTACTGCGGCTGCTGTATTGGGCCCTTTGAGTTGAAATGAAAGTGACCTTGTTTCATTTGCAGGAGGCAAGCTGCAGGGATTATGAGGTGTTTGAGTTGGGTCTTACTCTGAAATTCAATTTGCTGTCGGAGGGGAAAAGGAATGCAATTAAGTTACATCAAGCCCTTGCAGAGTTGCCTGTGTAACCTCACTGAAATCTCTCTGAAGGAGTTCTCTGCAAAGTCAGAGACAAAATGCTTGTTTGACGTAAGTCTTTCCCACGTGGAAGTCTGTTTTGAGTGAACAAGCTCATTATTTCTCAAATGCTGACATGCATAGAGTGCAAGCTGGAGATTTTCATTGGGCTTTTTAGTGAGGTATTCTCAGCTGTGCAACAGATTGGACCAAAGTGTGTGGTTTACTGAAAGTCTGCACTGCTTAAATGGTGTTTCAACTAAGATCCCACTACTGTTTTTTGGGATTTTTCCATAGAGATGAAAAATCACAACTTCTTTAATATCACAAAAGATGCAGCAATGGGTAATTTTGCATGATGTGTCTCCTTTAAACCAAGGGTCTTCAGCAGTGTTTCACTGTACAATATTTCAGTATTTACATAGTTGTATGATACTTGCATTGCAAAGCAATTGAAAAGTAATGTACATACATTGGTAGAGTAACATACTTGTATGTAATATTTTAATTTTACTTAATTCTCTTTTATGTAGGAGGGCCAATGGAACATTAAGCTGAATAGCTTAACTTTAGCCTTTGGTTGAAAATGAACTTAATATATTAAAAAAGTTCAAATTCATTAGTGATTGGTTAATTTTGGTTATGTCCCCAACTAAGCAAGCCAAAAGCCAATGGCAACAAAGGTGAAAAAGGTGACAGTGGTAATTTTGTACAATTGTAATTCTAGATGAGGATGAGTTTCTGTTTTTTCTACCTTAAGGAATTTTAAGAGAAATATCTGTGACAAAGTTGATATTTAAATAACAAATAACAGAAAATGCCATTAAGTCTCTTGAGCTTGAAAGAGAAAACTCCTGAGCCATTAAATTTGTGTATACAGTATGTGTGTGCTGGTTTGCTACACTGTCTGGCCCTCGACCCTTGCTGTGTAGGAGTCAAAGAGAGGAAGATCATCAATAAATCACATACAGCAGTACCATCATCTTCTACAAATGGACAGTATACGTGTATGCACTGGCAATGGATGTCTATGGAGTAACTGCTGTATGCTTGCATAGTGCACACTTGTAAAAACAAGCATACAATGTTTCTACAGAAATGCACTAACACTGGATGTATATAACTGACCATGCATTTTTGGAATTAAATTTTGCATTCTGGTGCCCTAAAATGTTTGAAAACCCCTGCCCTAAAAAGAGCAGATTAATTTGTATTACTAGCACAAACAATGTCTGCTGTGTTTTGTTCTGTTTTCAGGTAAGCCAAATGAAAGTCATCTTTCTTCACTTGCACTCCCTCATTTAATTCTCTTTGAAACAGTGAACCGTTTGCTGTGGTTGACAAGGCGTGTAATAAAAAAAAAAGGTTAATTGTTGCATCTTTGCTGTGGGCTATTACAATGCCATTGCACTGGGAACAGCGTTGCTGCCGCCACAACATGTGAGACGTCAAAGCAACAGGCTCTCAGACAAATGCGAGAGTAATCAAAATGATGGATGGTAGAAAACCGTGTCCGTTCTTCCATCGTCGAGTTGGCTTTCACTTTCCTCTTCTTTTTCTGCTTAACCACACATGCAAACAAATGCCCTTTTTGTGGCACTCAGACAGCGGCCATCACGTACGCATTCATTCAGAAGGGGATTAGCCGTGGCCTTGGCTATTTGTATTCGTGAAGCGTCGGTTCGAGATGGCAGGGCAGAGAGCACGACGTGGGTAATGGGAATTGTCTAGCTCGCGCCGCCTCACAGCACGCACCACACTTTGAACTCAACTCCTCAAGGCGGGCTTGAGGCAGAGTTGTGCAAGCTGTGAAGGAGAACACCTGAAACCTGAACACATTGTTTGTACTCTGCAATAATTTCTGCATTTCTTCCGGTCTCTAAAACGAGACCAAAATGTTGCTTTTGTAGAATTACCTTTGGTGGTTGGTGGAGCTCTTTTGTTAAGGGGATTTTGCCAAGTAGGACATGTTCCTGGATTACCTTTCTTGTTGGTCCTTGCTAAGGGCAAGAGGTCTGTAGTACCCGGAGAAAGCTATCTATTAGCATTTCGATTAATTTCAATGGCAGTTGCTCGGTCGGCGCATGACCCCTTTGAAACATGCTCAAAAACTGACATCTTTGCTCATGATCATGCCATCATCTGCTGGTACTCCCCGTAGGGGAGAGATTGAAATTGGATATGCATTAACTACCGGTACTCTCTTTTTCTTTATCTCACAATCACACAGACTTGATTGTTCTCTCTTGTGCAGTTGATCCTATTTGACATTTCTCAACAAGACACCGTTTCCTGGTTCCAGATCAGCAAGCTTTTAGAGCCGAACCGAATTTTTTCGACTTGGAACAGCCTTTTCTGTGGAGGAAATGCACAGAACAGTTCAAGAATTAGCAGAATTACCAGAACCGTGTCTGTTTAAAAATGGCACATTTTCACATGAATATATCCAGGGTGTGATTTGCCGGGGGGGATGTGTGGGATTTCCCCCTTTCTGGTCAATGTTTCCCTGCCTCTGCTTAATTATTTTTATCCCCGGTGGGGATAAATTTATCCTCCCCTCAAAGTGATCATAGTGCTACTACACTAGTGGCGAGACGGATCACAAAACTTATCACGGATCCGTGGTTTGATTAAAGTCAATTTTATTTTTAAATGATTACTCACTCACTCTTGAGCATCTGGCGCGAGTGATTTCAATGTTAAGTCAATGTAAAGCCGCGCTTACGCGCATCTAGAGGTCCTGCGGCGTTTAGCGCAGCGCGGTAGACGCGAGCCTCATTCGCGCGTCCAGTTTGCGCGAATGAGGCGAATTGCTAACACAGATAATGTCTTTTCTAACGTTATTGCATGATCACAGTTCATATGTGTAGGGAAAGATAACTTATTAGAGTAAAAATATTGCGTTTGGCTACTTCATGAGTTAATAAGAAAAAAGATTTTACAATTCCTGCAAATGCAGTGATGAAGTTCATGTTCTCATGATTTATTTTTATGAATAAAATTTTTTCAAAACATCCCCCCCTCTGTTTTTTTTTCACAAATCGCACCCTGAATATATCTGAAGTTGTTCAGATGGCCCTTGGTTTGCAGAGTTCTGGTTCTCCGCATAATCAAGGCATGTTTATTACCATACAAACTGATCCGGGGTCAGGATGTGACACTAATCCAGGATCTTTCCTAACCCTGTCTGCATATTCCCCATTCGCCCTTCTGCATCCCTGTCTTCCTGTGACCTCTGCCCGAGTGGAGTTGTGCCATTCTCCATGCTGTCTGCTGTTCTCTCAATCAATCAGTGTTTCCTTTCACACTTCAGCCCTCTGCACAGATCTCACCCGGCCCTGCTGGCTACTGCCCAGCAATGATATTCAAACAGCTATGAATTTCAAACACCAGTGACACTGGAAACATTCATATTTCAGATGTTTCATTTTGTGCTGGATCCGGTTCAGTTGTAGTGGTTGCACTCTTTTGGACAAGCTCTGTTGTTGCTTATGTTTGGAAATGTCTGAATTTCCTATTTAGGAAATGGTGCAACAGTTTCGGCTTGGAAAATCAGGTGGAAAATGTTTACCCCGGTATGATGAAACAAACCTGATGTCACAATTACAGATGTACACAGTTAATCAATTGTCGGAGCACATGCGTTAAAATGCTATGCTATGAAAAGGCATTGCCCTCTTCACTGGTTATTTGCTCCAGTGTCAGCCTTCAGTTTGAACACTGAATTGAATTGCAGCCTGAGATAATATCTCAGCCAATGAATGGGGTCTGAAATTCATTGTGTGCTCATTTGAGTTTGAAATGCTGTATCAGTGCTGCGGTGAAGTATTTTGCTGCTCCACTGACGTCTGTATTGGTTCATGTGTGTCCTTGTTGTGTATTCATATATTTTAAGGGTATTTTGGTGAAAATAATGGGCGTGGACAGCTTTATTGATCAAATTTCGGAGCTTAGATTTCATTCCTATACCTAATTATAGGGACACAGAAACCTCCCAGAGAGTAATATTTACTCAACATCCACACACAGGAAGAGAACACATATCTGTTGTTTCGTGGTAAAGTTTGGCACAGGCTTCCGGTGACCTGAATTGTCATTCACTGTGAGCACTCAGGTATGGCCCGTACTTGAGGCTTTCAGCTGTGCAGCCTGTGCGGTGCATTTTTAGCTTGTGTACAGGTATGGAAGTAAAATAATGCCAAATGTTTTTGAAACAAAAAGCCTGTTGAATTGCACTACTTGAAAAAAATATGCATTGCATTAACCATGCTTGCATTTTAATGCATTGTATTTTAGGACTTGCATTTTTTTATTGCCTCAAATTCAACATGGTTGAATATTTAAGCTGTGAATATTTCAATTCAAAACATTTCAAACACATTTTCATTATTAAAAATTCAATAATCCATATTCACCTTTCATATTTCAATTCCAAAATATTCAAACGGTTTAGAAATACAACCTTTAATATTCAACAGGGAATTTTCAGTCCATTTTATTTCGCTTTAAAAATTCGCTTCCTCAAATTCAGTGGTTAAAATTCGACAGTAAATTCAACATTGACATCCAGGAACTGCAGGAAAAGCAGTAGATTACCGAGCATAATCTCCACCTGCTGTTATTCGGCCTCACCAGCAGGGGGCGCAAGCGCGTGTTGTTGACGAAGACGAGAGCAACAGTTCATTCATAAAAACCCGTTTATAGAAATGTAAGTGTATTTGTGATTATTACGAGTGCTGTTTTTACAGCTGAGATTATAATGTTATTCCCCCGATGCTGATGTACAGATCAAATGTTACATTTGAAGTAGACATATATTTCTCTTGGTTGTTTAGTTGCCTTAACATTATATCACTGATGTGCTGCAGTAGCCTACTAGTGTTTCCCTCAATACTTCAGGATTGCTGGACATATAAAACGCTTAACGTATAGCTTAATGGACTAATAGTGATATAAAAGAGCAAACTCGCACTTTATTGAGAAGGCTGTATAGGTACTATATGGCTACGGGCAGCAGACTAAAGATGAACTTAACGCGCAAGGTTTCACGCCAAGTTTCCCTGTGAAAATAAAGTTGGCTTGACATTAGACATTCGCACATTTAGGGACCGTCTCTAAAGTTACACACGACATTGGTACACACGTTTCTAACTTCAAAAGCATTGGGAGAGAATGACTTACAGAAAACTGTTAGGTCAGGCATGATATGATACACATGCACACCTTTTATATTTTTGATAAGTTGAAGTTTGCTATTGAAGTTAGAAACGTGTGTAATGTTGAATGTAATTTTAGAGACGGTCCCTAAATGTGCGAAAGTCCAATGTCAAGCCAACTTTATGCAAGTATCCATATGCATAATGCGGGTGGGATATGTCCCACCACTTTCTGCCAGGGTAGATATTGTCCCCACCTCGCAGCACGGATGTACAAACAGCCGAAATAAAACAATTCCAGTTAACCAGCAGAGCATTCATTTAGTTCGTTTGTTAAACAAGAGGCGATCTAGCGCTGAAATGTGTATGAAATCAAGTGGTCATTGCCACTGCGATCAGTGGTGCGGATAGAGTATGTGGCGAACACTCTTCACTAAGACGCACTTCAATCAGTTGCGGAGACTCTCGTTCCGGTGAAATCACAAAACAAACTGCACACAAAGTGTCCCAGCTTGATACAACCACTGATAAACATAATCGGTTTTGATGAGGAAAAAAAACTATACGAGTGCGGATTCGAACCCAGAACTTCTGACCCTCATGGCTAAAGTTCTACCACTCGACCATTAAAGTACATTTGTATTTTAAGTCGGATCTGTTCATGTGAAAATTCCATAGGAAAATTCTCGGCACTGACAACATATTAGATCTCATTAAACGACAAATGAAACCCAATGTAGACCTAGGCCACTATATTTTTGATAGCTGGACATCGTAATGTTACTGTACACATCTGATTTATGATTTAATATTGTATTAGCAAAACACACACACAAACAAACTGCGTGAAACTTTGCGCATTAAATTCATATGATTCTGAGTCCGTCTGCTGCCCGTAACCACATAGTAGGCCTACTTACAGCCTAAAGTGCGAGTTTGGTCTTTTATATCTACTAGTCCACGCTACGTTGAGCGTTTTATATGTCCAGCAATCCTGAAGTATTGAGGGAAACACTAGTAGGCTACTGCAGCACATCAGTGATATAATGTTAAGGCAACTAAACAACCAAGAGAAATATATGTCTACTTCAAATGTAACATTTGATCTGTACATCAGCATCGGGGGAATAACATTATAATCTCAGCTGTAAAAACAGCACTCGTAATAATCACAAATACACTTACATTTCTATAAACGGGTTTTTATGAATGAACTGTTGCTCTCGTCTTCGTCAACAACACGCGCTTGCGCCCCCTGCTGGTGAGGCCGAATAACAGCAGGTGGAGATTATGCTCGGTAATCTACTGCTTTTCCTGCAGTTCCTGGATGTCAATGTTGAATTTACTGTCGAATTTTAACCACTGAATTTGAGGAAGCGAATTTTTAAAGCGAAATAAAATGGACTGAAAATTCCCTGTTGAATATTAAAGGTTGTATTTCTAAACCGTTTGAATATTTTGGAATTGAAATATGAAAGGTGAATATGGATTATTGAATTTTTAATAATGAAAATGTGTTTGAAATGTTTTGAATTGAAATATTCACAGCTTAAATATTCAACCATGTTGAATTTGAGGCAATAAAAAAATGCAAGTCCTAAAATACAATGCATTAAAATGCAAGCATGGTTAATGCAATGCATATTTTTTTCAAGTAGTGCAATTCAACAGGCTTTTTGTTTCAAAAACATTTGGCATTATTTTACTTCCATATACAGGTCAACAACATTTGTCCTTGTTGCTATATTCCACCTCTCATACACATTAAAAGCAGAGTCATGCAGAGAGAGTATAAAAGGGAGAAGATGGATCACTTGTAGAAAAATTTATGAGAAAACCACAACACTATATGGTGGCTGGAGGAAAAATATGCTCAGCTAGTGAGTAGACCAAACCGAATACAGCTTTTTAGCATGATTTGAGCTAAAAAAAAAAGAAAGAAAAAAAGAAAAAAAAAAGTAATGATGGTATTATTGTCAGATTTGACACATTCTGTTGAAAGTTAATCTTAGCCAGAAGTTTTGCGGTCTTTCCCTATTCAAGTACAAAAGGCGCTGTACTTGCTTGGCTAGAAAATAGCTGCCAAAGTGCCAAATAACTGACTTGCCTTAAAGGGAAATTGTTTGGCTTTGTATATTCCATGTGCTGTACAATTCCCATTTGTTATTGTGTTGATCTTGGAATAGATCAATAATATTTAGCGCCTCACCCAGAGCAAATTTGAGAAATGGAGTTTGTGCGTGGAGGAATTTGCTCTATTTTAAGGTCTGTTTTTGTTATCATCTAAAAACCAATTTCAGTGTCAATGTGCTGACAGTTAGATGTCTACTGCCCGGTAATGTGAGAGGATGAAAACAGCAGTGCAGCAATAAGCAGGGCCAGTGGCTCCCAAAGGCACTTTGATTGTAAGATGTTGTTCAACATTACATTTTAGAGCCTCTTGATTCAATAATTAATAATTCTGAAGAAACACACATGTATAGTTGTAGTGAGAAGAAAAAAATACAGTAGAAAATATCTACTTTAGTGAATGACAGTTTAAGTTCTTCAGGTGAAGTTGGGCTGCAAATGCTTTGCTAGAATGAGTGACTTTGATTCTTATAACAGCGCAATGAATTCTTGTTATATCAAAGAAAACCATCAATCAAATTAATTAAGTATAAGTCTTTTTTTATATGGATGTGCCTTTTAGTAACAATGGTTTCAAAGCTAACAACCTCTCTAAAAACCACAAATCTCACTTTTTTAATGAGGTCTGAGATTGTAACAATGGACCAACATCAAATGTGTTTTTTTCTAGTTTATATTTCTTTGTTTTGTTATTTTCAGTAATTGTGCTTTAATTATCAAGCTGTGCTTTAGCTTACACCAGTGCTTCTCAAGCCTAAGTGTTGAGATAGTGTGCTGCAAAACATTGAAAATGTTTAATGCAAATATTTTCTAAATGTTAAGTCTCTCTCAACCACCAATATGAATCAACATTTTTTTTTTTTTTTTTTTTTTTATAATAATAAATAGCTGCAAGCAGCAATTAAGTGGCCAAGCACTACAGAGGCAAAATGATAAGCAAGCTTGGAAATGAGCATCAACCCAACTCCAAATCGTCTAAAATTTTACTCATTTTTAAAGCAAAAAGGTTGAAAACCCTTAAATACAATCATTTTTAATGTGACATAATTGCTTATTACTTTTCACCAATAGGTTGCCTTGACACCAAATTATTATTTTTTTGCGTGGTCCGTATTGGGTGGCAGTGACATACACCAAGTTTGGTGCCAATATACCAAAGCCTTGTAGAGATACAGCCTCAGATGCTCTTTGGCATCATGCTATCAAATTCATTGATGATGAATGGTTTTGTCAACATGAAATCCATAACTTTTGATCCAAGTGCAGGTACCCTCAGGTCATAGTTGTTATTACACAAACCGAGTTTGGTTTGAATACGGTTAAGCGTTTCGGAGATATGACCTCACGTTCACTTTGGTGTGTCCTTTGTAGAATTCTTTTGCAATTTATTCAAGAATGGTTTGACTAATTAACTCAAATTACATGTTATTGTGTTGGCATGGTCTGAAGATGATCTGGGTTGAAATTGCCTTTTATATCTAAGATACTGGAAAAAAATGTGCATGCACAGCTTAATGTAATAATTAAGCTTAATAAAAATGTAGATTGATTCCAGTCAGGTTTTGGAGCTGGCCATAGTACAGAGTCTGCTCTGAGGGTCTCTAATGACATCCTATGAGGCGTTGATTCTGGAAGCTGTGTTGTTTTACTTTTGTTAGATCTTACTGCAGCATTTGATACAGTAAATCATAATATTCTCATTGATCGCCTTAGGGATCGGGTTACTATTTAGGGCTTAGCCCTGAAATGGTACTTGTCCTATTTGAAAGATAGGACTTTTCAGGCAGTTTAGGGGATTCTTCTTCTTTTGTTGTCCTTCTTGTGTGTGGGGTTCCTCAGGGTTCTATCTTGGGACCAATTTTATTTTCCCATTATATGCTCCCTCTATAGGTTCTATTTTTGAGAAATTTGGGATTCACTATCATGTGTATGCGGATGATTGTCAAATTTATTTACCACTGAAACATGGGCATAAAAGTGCCATTTGAATGTGCATGAATGTTTGACTGAGGTTAAGTGCTGGTTCGCGAATAACTTTCTCCAATTGAATGAGGATAAGACAGAGATAATTGTATTTGGTAATAAGGGGTGTGTAAAGGATATTTATGACTGCTTGGGATCTGTGTAGCGTAAGAGACCTTGGTGTCATTTTTGACGCAGAGCTTAATTTTGACCGGCAAATCAATGCTTTTGTTAAGAATATTTTTTTTTTCCGTCTTAGATCTAAATTGAAGTCTTTTGAAGATATGGAGAAGGTTGTTCATGCCTTCGGGTCATTCCGTTTGGATTACTTTAATGTGTTGTATCTGGGTGTGAGTCAGGCCTAATAATGTTTTTAATTATACAGCTCTTTTCAAGACCGCAAGGTAATGATCATTCTGCACTTTAGTTTCTTATCAGCTTTTCTATACAGTCAAATACCATCTAGAACTTGTTGCATCCCGCTCCGACACTATAAAAAGACTATAAAGCTGTGTCTGAAATTGATCAATTGTTTACACAGCAAATGCCACACAATATGTGTTCTTTCAGATTAGTTCACTAAAAAACCTTTAGAGAATACTCATCCTGTATCTAGCGTTTGTGGGTATACTCTCCCGTTTAGCGCTTTTACCTTTGGGATTCATTTATCGCTCTTCGTAACTTAGCACTTAGCCAAGGCTTCTTATAGATAAGTCTTCGAAAATAAACAGAGTCAATCTGCATAACAAAGCAAATCTAGATGCAGTTGGTTCATTGTTTGTTCTCCCACAACACATTTAGATTCATCGAGCAGTGCTGTGAGAGTGAGATTGGATGGTAGACGGCACATTTTTTACTGGAGCAGGACTCTTTGGCTCTTTCAACTCTGTGTTGAAGTGTCATTATGCCAAAGGCCTCTCATCTAAAAATTGGCGCTTACAAATCCTGATCGCTCCACTCAAGCTTCTACCCCAGGGGAAATCTGCTCTTCAACTCAACTCTGATTGAGACGGACACAAGCAACGTCATGCACGTCTGTCCTTTATCAGATTGACAGACCTTTGAACTGTATCCGTTTGGATTTTCGTAAGGATCGACACATTCTTTGAAAACATTGATAAGCAGTGACAGTCCTCATGGAATGGACAGTGATTTATTTTGCCACTTTCTTTTTTTTTGCAGCGTTGGCTTGCATTAGTATTCAAGTAAGGTCCTAAACGAAGGATGCCTATTACACAGTTTTTATATACTTTACCACTGACGCACTGGTACTGCCTTGTAGCTCCCAGTTTTAGGTAGATCATTCTAGGGCAGCGACTCACCAAGCCAACGGTCCGCCAACGTCTAGCCATCGGTGAGCGGTCAGAAGCCGCTAGTTTTTTTACGTCGGCTTGGTGTGTCAGGCTTTATAGATCGTTATACAGTTTCTCAATTTAAAGAGGATGTCTAATGATATTTCATGCATTCTGACTTATTTACACTGTTAAAGAGTTTGGATTCGTTTAAGTTTCTGCTTTTTTTTTTTTTTGAGTATGACTGTATGACGCCATAAAGTGTGGAATTCCTTGTATGGGCACTTCTCCAGGAAATACATGCGTGCACACACATCAACCAGTGTGACAGAAAGAGCAACGTCCATTAACGTGCTTCGTTCGGGTTACGGAAGCTGTCGGCAGCGCTGCCATTTTGTTTTTAGACCACGAAATCAGTGTGTTTATGGTTGTCAGGGAAAGCTAACCATGTTCAACTTCCCAAAGAACCCAGCGTTAAAGGAACAGTGGATACAGTTTGCTTTTCCGGGGCAGCAACAGAGTTGTGCAAGTGTGTTTGTTTGTTCTCGGCATTTCGGTGACGAATGTTTTATAAACAAGGCCCTGTTCAACACTGGATTTGCAGATCATTTGAAACTGAAAGATGGAGCGGTCCCAGCGATAAAAGATCCCGGCCATGAGACAGAATTGCAGGTGGAAAGTAACATAAAATGTCTGTGTTTTGTTAGCAATCAGCGCGTAAGTGCATATAATGTAAACCACACGAACGTATAGTGCAGGGGTCACCAAACTCTGTCCTGGAGGGCCGCTGTCCTGAAGAGTTTAGCTCCAACCAGCTCCAACACACCTGAAAGTTTCTAGTATGCCTAGTGAGACCTTGATTAGCTGGTTCAGGTGTGTTTAATAGGGGTTGAAGCTAAACTCTGCAGGACAGCGGCTCTCCAGGACCGAGTTTGGTATAGTGAGTCAAAAGTTATCCATGGATAGTGCGTGACTCTATATCTCCAGGAGCTCGGATGTTTTCGAGAAAAGCTTCAGTTTATAAATCTAACCAAACTAAAAACTCTTCTGAAATATGAAGGATGCAATACTACTCTACAGGTACTGCCCTTTAAGTTTTAGGCGCCTTCTCAACTTCACGCATGTCATCAGTTTCTGTAAGACTCCAGTCTGTAGGTGGTAAGCTCCTGCTTGGCTCTCTTGTCAGAGCAGATCCAGGCACCACGGTCAACCCTTCAGCCCCAGAATGCCATCTGTCTACAGCCAGTAGATTCTCAGCTTGCTTCCAGTAGCATGGTAGCAAACCCATGCGCTTGCTTTTTAACCCCTCATTATTAGAATATTTGGCTTATATCTGTGTTTTTCAGTTTCCAAACTCTCACTGTAGCATTATTGATTCGTCTCTGCCGTCAGCGAAGTCAAAACAGTCTGAACCCCGGGGTTGATTATTCTGTTTAGTCGCCTTTAGCGGGAGGCTCATTTGTATTTGTGTCAACGCTTTGTCTCGATCCTGGCCGCGGTTTCAAAGTGTCACTCAAAACTAATAAAAGATGGGGAGGCAGTCGCTGTTGCCACGTTACTGGATTCTCGTCTTTCTCTCGAGAGCAGCAGGGGAGTGAACGCTTGTAGCAGCAAAGCAGACAGCCGGTTCTCACTCTCTGAATGAAAGAAATCCGGTTTCCGAGTTGGACGTGTCTGCCGGGGCCCGCTTAGAGCAGTTCTTTGAGCAACTACAGCAGAATGATGAGAATGTGTGTTTAAGGTCCTTGTTTCATGAGGCTTTCCTGAACCCTGTGTGCAAGGGCCCTGGGGAACCTTGAGGAAAATCCGCTGCCTACTAACTAACTTCTGTCAGTATGCAGCGAGTGAAGTGTGTCCAGGATTAGACTGTAAACCCAGGTCAAAAGCAACGTGTAAGTGTGCAGCAGTGTTGGAGATGCTATTTGCATGCAACCACATGCACAAAGTTTCACATATTTTAAGTTAGTTAAAGGTAAAGTGTGCAATTTCAGTGCCATTAGCATCACCGAACTGAATTGCTAAATAAAAATGGGTCCAATTCTCACTACTAACTATGACTTTTCCCTCAATAAACTTCTAATTACTGCGTATTAGTAATTAGTAAGGTAATCGTTAAGTTTAGGTATTGGGTAGGATTAAGGGATGCAGAATAAGACATTAATATGAGCTTTAAGTACGTATAAGCATCCAATATCCTACAACTAAGTAATAGTTGAGAATTGGACCCTAAACTAAAGTGTTACCAAAAAATGACTGTTTTCAAACAGGTTTCCTGAACACCGATCATCAGATAGACCCTAAACTCATGTCATTGGTTGAGCCGGTGTTGCAATCCCTTGTGAAAAAGAGGTGCACTTAATTGTATTGAATGTGCGCACTTGTAGTGTACTTCAAATCTTACAGTATATTACTGTAACTGTAGACAATATAGTATTAATGTGTAAGTGCACTTAAAGAGAGTACTTCACACACTCAAGTACACTTTTTTTTGTGTTGACTAGCATACTAAAATGCATGTAATGTACCTGATGATTATAAGTTTCACTGTTGTGTGTTATCCAATATTACATTTAAAGCTAATGTATTTAAATGTATTGAATTGCAACTTTATCATTATAAATGTATAATTATCAATATTTAGATACATGACACACAAAATTAAATAGAAAGTAAAGGATATATTAAAGTATATTTTAGTTTTGCATAAATTCTTGGCAGTATAACATATTTCAAAGACAAAAGAAGTAATTACGAAGAATTTACGTATACAGGTGAAACACGAAAAATTATAATATCGTGCAAAAGTTAATTTATTTCAGTAATTCAACTTAAAAGGTGAAACTAATATATTATATAGACTCATTACATGCAAAGTGAGACATGTCAAGCCTTTATTTGTTATAATTTTGATGATTATGGCTTACAGCTTATGGAAACCTTTCACAATATTCAAATTTTTCTAGTTTCACCTGTAAAGAGGCACTTTGGTCCTACTTAAAAAAAACTTCAGTTCATCTAGTTACATTTAATATTTCAACTACAATACATTCTCCTATAATTTTAAATAACGTGCAGTTAAGTGTTCGTAAACTTTGCATTCAGGGAAATCAACTTATGAATTACTTACAAATTGTTTATCCCGCAAAAAAAAAGCTTTAAAAAATAATAATAATAATTGCAACCAAAAAAGTACACGCATCACCTTTAAACTATACTGTACGTTGCATTTCTTAAAAAAACATCCATTTTGATTAAAAAATAAGTAAAAATTAGGTAACATTTTTAAAATAACAGTTAAAAACATAGTAACAGAAAGATGAACTTTAATAGTAGCCCTAAAGCTACAGTGTGATAAAACAGTGCAATGGGTAAAAGCTGATTAGCATGACACCACACCACTAAAAGTTGCCTGTTATTTTGAAAGCAGCTGAACACTTTGAGCTAGTAACAGTGGCTCAGTTTCTGAAGTGTGTACAGTATGTCTGTATAGGAGAGGTGTGAGACGACATTCCTGTGTTTTCTCCGCTGGTTTGTTTTCCCGGCTCTGAGGGATCCCTGCAGCTGCAGCTTCACACCTCACAGAAGAAACCTGTTCAGACTGGTCAGATATGAAACGCCAGCACTACAGGGCCCGTTTGAGTGTCAGTGGAGCACCATCACTGAACTGGAGAGGGGCTTTATCACTAACTGGTGTCAGTCGCACATGCAGGCAGTCCAATGTATGTGGGCTCTCTTTAAAGGGGTTATGACATGGTTTTTTTAATTTTATTATTATGTTTACCTTAGGTGCAATTATAGTATTACTATAGTTTTTTTTTACAAAAAACTTTTAAAATGTAGTGATTTATGACCTTTTCCCACCCTGTTTCTCATCCTCTGATTCAAACAGTCTGTTTTGGGGGTGTTTCTCCTTTAAGAGTTCAGTGTTAACGCCCACTGTTATGATTGGCTAACGTCAGTGCCTATGCATCAATTATTAACGCCCCCAGCCAGAACATTAGCGGATTCGGCGTATTTAAAAAGTAGTTTAAAGTTTTAAATACATTACTTACAGTTTGCGTCGTCGTTGTTGAGCCCAGAATAGTCGGCACGGACTTATCTTTGAGCAACAGTTTTCTGGCAAAGCCAGCATCATTTTGGGATTTGTTCTCAAAACAGTCATCCTTCAAATGTATAGAACAAACGCTTAAACTAACACTGCCGTGACTGAGACGTCCGCAAAAAATAAAGTGCATCCATTTTCCCCTGACGACTGGATCTTTCGCAGCGTATTCAAAGATGTTGTTTGTCCACAGCCAGGAACAGCACATCTGCGGCATCGTCATTTCCCTGTACACAGACCCCACTCGCTGTCCGTCGACTGAACACTTGTGAGGCGCGCGGCGCGCGGGCGCGACAACAATACGAAATGAGCGTAGTTGTCTTGCGCTTAAAGCGTAGTTGTCTTGGGCTGGAGGCGGTCTATATGCAAACGCTGGTACGTCACTTCTTACCATGGATCCAGAACGAGCTGTATTTAGAGCTTGATTAAATAAATGATTCGTTTATAATGGGGAGGAAGTCTTAAGCTATGAAACTTGCAGGACGTTTTAATGGTACAAAGACCTCTTATATACCAAAAGATCAAGGCAAATTTGGTTTCTCATGTCATGACCCCTTTAAAGTTCACAAGAACGTTAACTATATTAGTGTTAGCGATACCGTGAAGTGTGATATCTTTACATTCCTGAGCTCTTATTTGCAGGATTGATTCTGATTGGCTGTCAATTAAAAAATCGCAGATGTTGCTATAGATTTTTGAATCTATGTCTTTATCGTTATACCGGTAGTTATTGTCCATGCATGTGAACGGGCCTTAATTCTTGACTTAACTGTGGTGAAAATCACGTTTTAATGTTGTTTATGCGTCTATGTGGTGTTCTTAATCTGCTTTAAGATAAACCATGTGTAAGTTCATAAGTCGACAGCATTGCTGAGTATTTTCTGCTTTAAACGGCAGTGAACCAAAGACAGTCTCAAAAACACGGTTTGAAATCGCTGGTGTTTCTGACGTCACACACTACCTTGTAACCAATCAGATTAACGTGTGATCGTCAACCAGTGGATCTCTGAGTGAGTGGAGGCGGGGCTCATTTGCATATTCATAGAACCGCGTATACTAAATGAGGGTGTTGAGTTACATTCAAGCTACGTTAAGGAAAAATTTTAAGAAAAAACTTTTAAATGTCATTTTGGTGACCAAAGATGAGTTTTAAGGGATAAAATTGACTACTTTAAGATTTGAAAAAGTTATATTTCCTAAGTGAAATTATGATGCCTACTAAACAGATTAAATGGTTAGGAGGATGTTTCTGTAAAACAGTGAATATTTTCAGTTAAAACCACTCCATAACCAGAAGGATTCTCAGTTATGTATTAAATGCAATATTAACTTTCTCAAATATTTATAAAATGAGAAATGTATTCTTTAAAAATAAACTTAGTTGAAATTCCTGAAGAGAAATAAAAATAGAAACAAATTGCCATTGTAAATGTACGGTAGGATCGATGTTCCTGCATAGTCTTTTTGTTCAGGGGAAATCAGCAAATATGCAGCGCTGTTTCAGTCGAGAAAGGACTATATGCATTAATTATTTATTATTTAATCATATATGTGTCATTATTTACATGTGAATTGATGTACTATAATCACATTTATTATGTGAATGTTATTTAGATTTAAAAGTAAATAATAGTTATTTGGTGAAATAATCCTGATTAAATAAGTTAATCTAAGTGAACATAAATATGATTCAATATTAATAAAATAACACACTCATTAAGCACACATATAAATAAATATATTTGAATAAATCTATCGATGTGTCTGTATAAACCTTATCATCTTGGCTCATGAATATTAATTAGATGATCCCTAGCCATAAAATATTTATGCGGCTAAATTTTTTTTTTTTTTTTTTTTTTGCACAGCAGTTGAAATTCTTGAATGTAATGATTAATTATCAAAAAAACAAAATTTTTTAACAATTGTTGCTATACCGCTGACCCATCCAAAAGAAATATAGAAACATTGTGTGGCCAATTTGGAGAAATTTAATGTGAAATTTTTGAGTTTTGAAATCTCTCACTTTAGATGTGCAGACCTTGATATGTGGGCGCACATTTTAAAACTTTAAAAAAAAAAAAATTTGTCTAAAGAGAAAAATCTGTGAAGCAGAAGTCTCCATTTATTGCTATTTAGCCGAAACAACTGATAGGCCTCACAGACAGAGATCTCAGTTGTGACTTGCCTTTCTCAAACGCCCGATGTTTCTTTGTTTTACTCATGAATCAAATGTAGATGTGTGATAATATCATTCAGAATGAAGCTGTCTGTGTCTCTGTGATATGCCCAAAGGCGCGCACAGGACTCACGCGGCTCTTGGCTTTCACACTCGTCTCGCACCCTCAGTTTTGCAGGTGTCCGGACTAAAGAGGCGTACTGTATTCTTCTTGTTGAAGTGAAGAAGAGAAAGGCTTCTCCTTCTGCCTCGGCTCGTTCACACTGCGCCGTCACCTCTCATACAAGTGCGACTGGCTGAAGCTCTCAATTACACGTGACAGATTATTGTTCTACGTGCCAATTTGCTGCAAGCCATTAAGAAAGACGCATCCAACAAGTCGCGAGCTGAAAGACACCTGCTCCCAGTGCTCATTTGACTGATCAGATGGCCTGAAGGGGAACACAAATCTCGGCGAGTTCCTCCTACATCAGGACATCATCAACGACATCAGAAACCATTCCCAGTGGAAACCCTGGACTGAGATATAAGAATAAGATGTAGCCAGTACTGTCACTTAATCCTGTTTTCCCAAGACTCCAGTGAGATTAAACATGTAAATGATCTTATTAAATTAATTCATTTATTTATTTATAAATAACAAAAATAATTCAAAATACATAGAGGTTCATAACTTCAAAAATCGCTAATCGTGTTCTGGTTTTATGATTTTACACAAACACACATAATTGTCTTTTATCTTCTTCAATTTTTCCAAGACAGCAGTTTTTTTTTTTTCATTTTGTTGTGTTTTTTGTTTTATTGTTTTGTTTTTGTTTTGTTTTATTTTGTGTGTTTTTTTTTTTTGTTTCGTTTCATTGTTTTGTTTTATTGTTTTTTGGGGGTTTTTTTTGTGTTTTTAGTTCTGTTTTTTGTTTTGTTTTTTGTTTTGTTTTATTGTTTTTTTTATTTTATTTTTTATTTTCTATGCATGATGTAATAATTTCCATCTGCTTCCTGATATTAATTATTAAGGACAAGATCCACGTAGCTTTATAATGTTATTATACTTTAAATGTGTTTTCTCAATACACCATTGAGATGAAATGTGTAAATACTTTATTTATTTACTTGTTTATTTATTACTTGCCTCACTTTTCTCTTCATTTTTATCATTTAGGACAAATATATTAAATTATTTTAATTTTTTTATTTTATTAAGTTGAAGTAATAATGCAAACACTGTAAGATGAGGGCTCTTGACTTGATTATGCTTTTTATGCATAGACTTAGTAAAGAAAACAAAAAAGAATATATATATATATATATATATATATATATATGTATGTATATGTGTGATATATAAATCCCATAAAATATATAAATAAAATATAATCCCATAAAAAATATAAATATATGGGCATTCATGACTATAAAAATGACAGGATTTGGTTACATTTTCTTAATTTGCTGGTCTGACTGTATTTACTCCCGCTTAATTTCGTGACTCCTGTGAGTGTGAGACAATAACCAATACAATCCTCATCCGTTCTCCAATCCAGCTGACTGTGGAAGTCTGAGTCCAGAGCGCCTGACACACAGCAGATCTGCAGACTCAGACCGACAGAGCAGTGGGTCACTATTGCTTTAGTGAATCTGAGCATCTGTCCGTGCAGAACACATTAACACATTAAACATCCTCATTGGCTGAAGTCTGAGAGGCTTTGATTGACAGGTGCTGTTGAGGCTCTTGTTCTGAGAGGCTTTGATTGACAGGTGTGTTGAGGGTCTTGTTCTGAGAGGCTTTGATTGACAGGTGTGTTGAGGGTCTTGTTTTGAGAGGCTTTGATTGACAGGTGTGTTCAGGGTCTTGTTCTGCTCAGTCGAGTCCTGTGGAGGTACGAATCCCCCCCGTCTCTGATAACAGGGAGACACAAGGTCCTGACAACACATTTATCTCTGCTTCGTAATGCGATCGGCCTCTCCCTGCGGTGGAGCGTCTCCCCTGGCAACGACCTCTCGCGAAGGTCAGTGTAGCTGAGAATGGTGAACAAGACGATCAGGGTAAAATATATCACCTTAAAAGTGTAAAGCCAAGGTGTTGAGTTTCTTGCTCTTGTGTTTTACAAAAAAAGGGGGAAAAAAACACAAACAAGATTGATAGTGTGACTCTCACTGCTCTTTGGAAGCAACATCATGTGATGTGAAGGAATGAATCAAATAGAGGGAATCAAACACATTTTTGACAAATAATATCTCTTTCATATTAATTCTTTCACCAATACGGCAATAAGATTAGGTTATAAAATTAGATTATAAAATTTGTAACGTAATATAACATAACATTACATAACAACATATAACATAACATCATATAACATAACAAATAGCAACAGCAACAGCATATAACAACATGTAACATAAAACATATATCATATAACAAAACGTATAACTCAAAGCATTCAACATACACAAGGGTTTATGGCTGCATCAAATCATTAATCAAATTCTACTTTTTTCAAGACAATAATGAAATATTTTATATCTCAGTTGTTTCACCAGGACAGCAATGAGATTATATATTCATATAATATAATATAATAAATGTATAATAATAATATAATAATTAAAAATTATTCATCACTTTTTATATATTGTTTTACCAAGACAGTAATGAGATTACATGTATAAAATGTATTTATTTATAATATAATATAATTAATACATATAAAACAATGATAGAATTTCAAATAAAAGGAATTAAAATATGTTTACTGCAGATTTTTCACGATACCAGTCTGCTATCAAAAGTAATTTCAATAACTCAAACATCTTCATCGCATTCTTCCACGATGATATCCACATCGATATAACATTCTGTGACGTAGAGGCGGAGACGGTCGAATCCATTTGCAGATATTTATTAATGGTGAAGACAAACAGAGAAATACTCAAACAGGAACTCAAATGAAGTCAAGGGTAATCCAGAAGCGAAGTCAAACAGGCAAAGTTCAGAGGCAGGCAGCAAAGGTTCACAAACCGAGTTCAGAGTCCAAGTTCAAACACACGAGATCAAATCCAAGCACAGAGGAAACAAGGGTTACAAACTGAGACAGAGGTTGGGTAAAACAATACTTCACAAATGACAGAGAACAGAACAGTCCAGATAAGGGTAGCTGAGGGTGCACAGGTGAGGCTGGTGAAATCGTAATTAGGTGATTAGGGAATAACGAGCATGGAGGATAATGGGAAAAGAAGTCCTAGTATGCTGGAGAGAGAGATCTAGTGAAACCAGGAGGAGGCGTTGTCGTGCGTTCCGTGACACATTCCTTACCGTGTGGATTTGTATTTCTCCTATACATTTATAAGAGCAATCTTAGACAAACATCTTTAAATCTGACAGAGCAATGAGAGCAGCACACACACACACACACACACACACACACACGTCACACTTCTACAACACTCAATAAATAATCACGGGTTCCAGCACCATAATAATTAGTGTGTTTCTCCTGTCTGTGTGTTTGATATTCACCACGTGTCTTAAGGGCATAAAGGGCTGGTGTGCATTTTCATTAGCTCATCTGTATGCAAATCCAAGATCAAACAGAAGCTCCGCCCCTTTACCAGAATGAGTAAGCCGTAAGCCATAATCATCACAATTATAACAAATAAAGGCTTGAAATATCTCACTTTGGTCATGAACGCGTTTTCATTCTTTGTTATTTGTTCATCGGAACGTCGTCTCTTTGGTCGTGTGGGCCACATGAATATACAGTTTTTAACGTTAGTCGTCGTTGTTGTCTAGGACATCTCTCCTCTCATTAACAAAGCCCCAGTCTTACAGATCATTAACTAAAAAAATAATTATAATTAATTAAGTTGTGGTAACACTTTACAATAAGGGTGCACTAATAAGCATTAATTCATGCTTAACTAATGCACAGATAATACTGCATTAATGTATTACTAATGATTATCTAAGCTATTCATTAATGATTGCCTCATTAGCAACTAATAAAGAGTCTGTCTGGTTAATATATTAGTTCATATATGAATTGTTATTAATTAAACGTGTAAGTGTGTATTAATTCCATAATACCATTGTTTTATTAACTAATAGTGTTAATTAATTTGTTAATTAATAACTAACATGCATTAATACATAATTAATTACAGCATTAGTAGTGTGTCAATTACTACAATGTTCTTGGAAACCAGTGTTTAATAAACAGCTTTTATAAACTCTAGTTATGGTCATTAATGATTAATTAATCATTCGCTAACAATCATTATGTTGTGACTTTACTTGTTGAGGCACATCATTATTATATCTCATTATATATCTCATCATCTAGTAATTGTAGTAATTGACACTCTACTAATGCTGTAATTAATAATGTATTCATGCATATTAGGCTCATTGTGGTAATTAACAAATTAATGAACACTATTAGTTAATAAAATAAGTGATTATGGAATTAATACACAATTACATATTTAATTAATAACAATTCATATATGAACTAATATATTAACCAGACAGACTCTTCATTAGTTGCTAATGAGGCAATCATTAATGAATAGCTTAGATAATCATTAGTAATACATTAATGCAGTATTATCTGTGCATTAGTTAAGCATGAATTAATGCTTATTAGTGCACCCTTATTGTAAAGTGTTACCAAAGTGGTTTTAGGGTTTAGTTACCCTTTAACGGTCTGAAACAAAAGTATCAAACGCGAAACGGTAGTAACTCTGTGGGCGGATTTCTAAATGTGTTGGTCTGGAGTCGCTTCATTATTCATAGGTGTGGTTTGGGCGTAACGTGCAATAAACCAATCAGAGCGTCCTCTCACATTCCCTTTAAGAGCAGGCGTGCTTGTTCCATGGCGGATTGATATTATAACGGTGTAAGGCGCGCTATATTGGTCCAATGAGGGTTTCCAATAACACGGGAAGGTTTCTTGCGCGTTCCGTCTTTCCAGCATCTCAAAGTAATTTGGGTTAAATGCAATACATTTCTCATATGTATTTACTCGTTATTTCATCTGACTCCATAAATGAAAGGTTTTGATAATATCTATGCATCACTAAAAGTGAGCGAATGTTTGATTATTACTTTTAGACTTATTAAATGAACAAGGTCAAAATCAGTTTGAATAATCAAATGTAACAATTTATTAAATCAGGTATCAGGTCAATTGTATAATCAATTCAAAGATAATCAATATAAAGCATGAATAAAAAGAAGAGATGCGAACCCAACCTGATGCAAAAACATGAGGCTGGAAGTCTCGGTCACTCCCAGCCATCACGGGCCAGTCTAGATACAAAAAAGCCCAGATTCCTCTGCTGCATTCCATTAAATAGCCAAAACCTCTTTCATATGTTAACAATGGGAATTTACATTCAGAGTTGACACCTTTTGGGGGTAGGAGACCATTTGCCCAGAGACAACCTCCCTTTGTGTGTCAGTTTCTCTAAACTTCTCAAAACCTGATTTCTTTTTGTTTAATCTAGTTGGAAATGAGACATTTGTACCACTCACTCTGAGACATTTAAAATGATACTATACATAATAATCATTCACATTAAACCACATATATATTCTTGTGTGAGTCTTTGGTGTGAGAGGGAGTGAAACTGTAAGGGGTAGGTCAGATGGTAATTTCCAGCAAGGTCCTTTGTCCAGACCAGTCTATCTCTCTAACCAGTTTCTCCAGCCTTACAACGGCGGTTTTGCCAGGCGCACACAACTTACATGATGATTACGGTGATTTTAGTCATCGAATTTAGTTTCCTGGTTTTTGACGGACAACCCACTTTGTCAGATGTCCTTATATACCGATGTGTCTCGCCACTATTGATCAAACAGGTTTGAATCGTTCATAACAACAATTAGCCTGAATAATTTGGGTACATGTGTAAGCTAGATTTATGCCTATTTTTCACATCTTCATG